>PVLC010002825.1:86257-107623 GCA_004027655.1 Graphiurus murinus | reverse complement strand
TGAGGAGAGGTGAGCTGGGATGGGCCTGCGCGGGCTTAAGCTGGTCGTACCACGCGTTCCGGTCTCTGTGGAAGGTGCCTCGAAATGCCGCCTGGCTAGGATGAGGAGTTCAGGGGTCGCTCACTCCAGCTCTGGCCGGTGGGGTGCCGAGGGTTGTTGTCTATTTCTTTCTTAGTAGACTCCACGCCGGGGGCCGGCTCAGTGGCGGCTTATGTCTGGCGGCGTGGCGCCGGGGCCGCGGAGACGGGCTTCTTTGCTCTCTCTCTTCTCCTACTTTTATCACAACAAATTATATCTTAAATTGAATATTTACATGAGCCATGTGAGGTACATTTATCTCCTATATTCTTCAAATAAGTAATAGTTTGATCTATGGTCTTCATGACAAAAGGCAATTATAATGAATTCCTTGCACTATAAAATATAGGAAAATGTAATTACAGACAGACAAGTCAGTAAATTTGTCATCACGTTCTTCAATAACTCCTCAAATCTTTTCCACAAGAAACCCATTTTGGAAATTAGTCAAGAATGACACACAATCATGCTAAGGAAGTTCAGTCTTGGGGTTTCTGTAACAAAATAGATTGTAAATGCATGTTCTGCATGTGGAGTACAATGTTCATAGGATACATTTTTTAAAATGAGAAAAAATATACTGAAGTGATAATCTGAAAAAAAATTATCAACTTCTGTGTTCTGCACAAACCTTAACCCAAAGATAAGTAAATGAAAAGAAAATAATCATCTTAAGTTTCTTAAAATTTCATATAAATCAAAGTGCCTCTTTATAAGCTTTTATTAAAACGGAAGCAATGAGGCCATTTTCATTTGAACCTGATTGGTGAACAAGGTATCATGTCATCTTAATTCATTTTAACTCTCACAAAGTAGATTGAGAAAAGCTAGTATTAGTGACAAAATACAGGATGAAAATAGTAAAAGCAACAATGTTTAGCCTCTTATTGCCCTAATACCTAGTTATTTTCATTCTATATCATTAGAACATTTGACAACATTAACTCAAATAAAATAATAAAATTTACCAATCCATTTATCTAACAGGTTATCATATTTTACATAATAAAGAAATGAAGGAAATATACTTAAACTACATCTGTAGTATTAATATATGCATAATTATCAGGAAATTCAATTTATTTATTTATTTATTATTTATTATTTATTTATTTATTTATTTATTTATTTATTTATTTATTTATTTTTGCGGTACTGGGGATTGAACTCAGGGGCGTTCTACCTCTGAGCTATACCCCCAGCCTTATTTTTTATTCTTTATTTTGAAACGGGTCTCACTAAGTTGTGGAGTGCCGAGGCTGGCTGCGAACCCGGTTCCTTCGGTCTCAGCCTCCCGAATGCTGGGATTACAAGCGTGTGCCACAACACCCAGCTCAGGAAATTCAATTTAACATATTTGAAAATAGGATATTGTGGATCTTACATGTAAACAAAAAATCCTTTCAAGTAAGAATGTTTCTGTTTTTTGAGGTTTCTGGCTGTAAAGCTCAGCTACTGATAGATTATTGAGAAACTTAGAAGCTGATCTTTTCCCCACTTCAACATGTACATGTTGCACATGTTACAAATGCACAATAAGGGTACAAATATAAACATGATAATTCTGGGAATATGGGTGCAATTTCAATATCTACTTTTCATATTCTTCCTTATATTCCAATTTTGAGGAAAACACAGTGCTACTTATAATGGAATTTCTATAGTGAGCTCTAACTCGTGAACCTAAAATATACTGAGATAGCCTTTAAAATGTTAAAATTTTTTAAAATAAATTTTTATTTTAGAACTTTTGATGTACAAAAAAATTGTGAAGGCAGTACAGATTGCTCCCATACACTCCACATGTATTTCCCCAACTTCTGACATCTTAGAGTATCCTAGCAGGAAGCATTAAAAGCATCTATGCCTTTTCTTACTTGATTGGATATTTCTTTCATCTATAAATAATATTTGAATATATGTTTGTAGTTGCTTTGTTTATACATTCATCTATTGAAAGATACCCTGGATGCATCCAGTTGTGTGTGTGTGTGTGTGTGTGTGTGTGTGTGTGTGTGTGTGTGTGTGGTGCTGTTGTTGTTTTTGTGTTTGTATTTGGTACTGGGGATTGAACCTAAGGGTGTTCTGCCTCTTGGCTACACCCCGGCTCTATTTTATTTGGAAAAAGGATGTCACTAAGCTGCTGAGGGTCTCACTAAGTTGCTGAGGCTGACCTCAAACCTGTGATCTTCCGGTCTCAGCCTCCCAAGTACTAGAATTATAGGCATGCACCACCATGCTTAGTTTTGGCAACTATGAATAAAGTTGCTATAAGCATTCCTGTGAAGACTTTCTGTGAATAAGTTATCAAATCAAAAAAGGATTTAGGAGCCGGGTGTGGTGGCACACGCTTGTAATCCCAGCATTCGGGAGGCTGAGACTGAAGGATCCAGGTTCTCGGCCAGCCTCAGCTACCTAGTGAGGCACTCCGCAACTTAGTGAGACTCGGTTTCAAAATAAAGAATAAAAAATAGGGCTGGGGGTATAGCTCAGTGGTAGAATGCCCCTGAGTTCAATCCCCAGTACTGAAAAAAAAAAAAAAAAAAAAAAGGATTTAGGAGCACATTTGTGAATTCTATTATAAAGCATTTTTTAAAGTAGTAAATAACTGCCAAATAATCCTCCAAAGTGGCTGTAACACTGCGTTTCCAACAACAATGAATGGATCCTGTCAAAAATTTTATTCATTATAGATGGCATTTCACTGTTGACATATTTTTAATACTCTATTGTAAATTATACTGAACTTCCTTTTGTATTCTTACCTGATATCTCTAGACCATTGGACAAGTATCTGTTCAGATATTTTATTTTAAATTTGTTTGTTTTCTTATTGTTGGGTTTTAAGGGTCCTCTGTATATTATGGATATAAGACCTTTACAGATACATCTTTGTACATATTTTCTATAACCTGTGGTTTATTTTTATATTCTCTTAATGGTGATATTCACAGGATATAAGTTTATAATTTTATTAAAGGCTAATTTATTTTTTTTCACGGTTCTTGGTTTCAGTGCTGAATATAAATTGTCATCATGAAATGCAAAGTCACATGTTTTCTTCAATAATGTCTTCCTAACTACATATATAAAATCTAGTTAGATCTTTTCATTGCTTTCTTCAGAGTTTTATAACGTTCTACATGAGGTCATATATAATTTTACTAGATTTATATATAAATAAATACTTAGGGATAATTGAATTTAGAACTCTCTTCTTTGATGATATGGGAATTTAATACCATAAATTTCCCTCCAAGTAATTTTTGCTACAGCTCACAAATTTTGATAAGTGATGACCTCATTTTAATTTAGCTTAAGAAACTTTTGAATTTCTCTTGAGATTTCACCTCTGATCAATGCATGGTTTAGAAATGAGATGTTTAAGTATGATATTGGCATAAAATCATACTCACAGAGCAATGGGCTAGAATAGAAGATACAAAGACAAATCTACCCAGAAAAACCCAGCTGATCCTTGACAAAGTTGCCAAAATCACACGTTGAAGAAAGGACAGGATTTTCAACAAATGGCACTGGGAAGGCTGAATATCCATATGTAGAAGAATGAAATTAGATCCTTGCCTCTTACTCTGAGCAAAAGTCAACTCCAACTCAATATGGATCAAAGACAAAAAACTGAACCAGACGTTTACTAGAAGGAAACATAAGACTAATTTCCCAACGTACAGAAATAAGCAGAGACTTCCTCAGTAAACCTCTAAAGCTCAGGAAGTAAAACCAAGAACTGATGAATGGGATGACATCTAATTTAAACGATTCTGCACAGCAAAAGAATCAAGAGAAGTTCATCTATTCAGTAGCTGCCAACTTTCTCTTCTCTGTTGCTGAGGTGATTATCTCTCTGCTTGCTTATGTGTGGGATGAAAAAAATGCCATAAGCATACCATCTCTACCACTCTCTTTAACACACGTGCGTGCGCGTGCGTGCACACACACACACACACACACACACTTATTTTTCTCTTAGTAAGCTATTTCTCAGATTTATTAAAGAGTCAATATGGAGTCAACCTCACACTACCACAACCACCATCCTATACCTCCTGCATCAGTGGCATACAGACAGAGTTAGGATATAAAATATCAACTCAAATAAGAAATTTACTTCTCATCAAAGAGATTAAATATTTTAAACAGCTTTAATGTTTCTATTTTACTGTATGCTAATTACTTATTTTTATCAATTTATGAAATGATCTCAGTTGAGCAAACTCCATCAATGGAATAATTTATTCCCAAACCCAATTACTCCCAAAGAAGCAACCAATGGAATTTTTCTGAAATACTTATTTCTAAGAAACCGAGTAGGATGCAATGTTCTACAAATCAGAAAGTTCCTAACATTTGCCCAATGGCATTCTAGGATGTAATTCCTAAATGTGTCTCATAGTCATTCTCAAGTGTATTGCCCATGCACATCTCCTAACCATTCCACTGGTGCTATTTAAAACCTATGATCAGCTTCCTTACACATGTGCTTTAGTTATAGAATGTACCCTGAAGAGTTCACTTATTAATACTAAGGCTTGACATAGTTAATTAGTGAGAGGTATAATTTTATAGTAGATTTATCTGGGTGGTGGCCTGGATTGGCAGGGTGTGGCTGAAGGAGAGTCCCTGGGACTGTGGTCCTGGAGATTATATATTGTTCCTCACCTTTCTTTCTCTCTTTTTTCTGCCCTTCATGTTGTGAGAGCAAATCCTTGGGCTCTTCCTCTCTCGACTTCCCACCACCTTCTTCTGAGATCTGAGATCTCTAGCCTCACATGGACTGAACCCCCCAATTTCCAAGGAAAATTATGAGCAAATAAATTATCCTTCCTCTAAGTCGTAGAGTCAGTTCATGGATTATAGCAGTGAATCTACTGACTAAGACAACCTGTAATGTCTAATCCCAACATTCCCACCAATATCTTTCCCTAACTGAATATGCCTCTCTACTAAAAATTCTGTTTTCTCTAAGTTTGTCTCAAGCAGTGGCTGATTTCTCTATTATAATTTTTCTATAAAGAGTGTGGGATAAATGACTTCTCCAGGATTGTCACCAGAACCTTCTAACCATCCAAGGGCATGTTTTCTATCCCTGCCTCTTTTTAAAAATGTTATGGCTTGATTTTATGTTTTCTGTTGCACTCACTAACTACTCTCTCTAAAGAGAATCTTATTTTGATTCCCTTGTCTTTGTTCCTATTCCTTGAAAACTGACTTAATGAACATTTTCTCCCAATTATTCTTGTCAAAATCCTGGGAATTTCATTTTCCACTCTGATGACATTCAATCCTGGTTCTCAGCCCTGTGCTCTCCTCTTATTCAGTGTACCTCATCCACTCCTATAATCATATATGTTTTTTAAAATTAGCAATATTTGCTATTGCTTTAGAAATTCAATAAAAACATCCTATTCAACCACCATCCCTATCTATCCAACTTGCTTCCTCCATTATGCTAATTCCAAAAAGTATCTGTGGCTCTCAATTGTATCACTCTTCTTTCTCTTTTTTTTTTTTTCAGACTACAATTTAAATTAGGTAAGAGTCCCAATAGTCCTGTAAGTTAGATCTTTTCTGGTTTGAAATGGCCAATTTTGTGTACCTGAGCTGAAACCTGCACAAACAGAAACAGGAAAGAGGAATTTTATCAAGAGATCACATTAAGGCCCTCAGGTAATATGATTAATTAAAGGTGACATTTCTTATTTCAGGTGCTGTTTTAAATTGTCTTAAAACAATTAGAGCACAAAGACTGGCCCCCTGAGGACTGATTTTAATGATTAAATATTCTAATATTTAATTTTCTTGCTTTACAAAAAGAAACATTGGAAGTGTACAGAAGTGTATGCAATGATGCTAAAACAGTTCAAAAAATAATATATATTAAGAAGAGACATAAAGAAATACAGGTAAAGCCGGGCGTGGTGGCGCACGCTTGTAATCCCAGCATTCGGGAGGCTGAGACCAGAGGATCCGGGTTCGCGGCCAGCCTCAGCTACCTAGTGAGGCACTCCGCAACTTAGTGAGACTCGGTTTCAAAATAAAGAATAAAAAAAAAATAGGGCTGGGGGTATAGCTCAGAGGTAGAATGCCCCTGAGTTCAATTCCCAGTACCGCCAAAAAAAAAAACCAAAAAAAAAAAAAAAAAAGAAAGAAATACAGGTAAAATGTTCAATGTATAATGTCAAGAAACAAAAATTTCTCATTCATGAAAAAAGAACAATAATCATAGCATACCCATCAGTAAATGATACCTAGATCTACTGCCTTTTCAAAGTTCTTTATCATTCTACCCCTGTATTATCCTTTCTTGTTTTACGAGTTTAAATGGTAAATTATTTAAAATTATTTCAAGCACATACCCACAACTCCCTGATGACTAGCTGTCTCAAGAGTATTTGTCTAGTTAAGTCGCAATCTTATTTGAAGTAAAATCTCTCCCTCCTGGGGCTCTGAACCCATAAATGTGCATGTAGCTGGGTAGAAGCTCACACCTTTACCACAATTATTGGTCTCTCACCTCAAGAAGAAGTGTAATGCCCAATGTCCCTTCCTCTCTCTCTCCCTGACTTCCAGAAGAGTATCCCAGACTTTCCTTCCTCAAACTGGAAACACTTCCTCTCCCATCCTTCCTCAGTTTATGGCCATTTAGTTCCTATTTTTCAGAGAGAACAAATCCAAAAGAATAATAGATACCCTATAAATGCTTTTCAATCACAATAGTTATATTTTCCTTTAGAGTGAAAATGGGCCTGGATGCAAAGATGTCTTTTAAAATCTTATTTTAAGAAACATATATAATATATGCACATATATATGTGTGTATATATGCAGATATATATGAAATCATATATTTATTTATTTATATGAGGAGGATTTTCAACTCACATTAGCATGATTATAGTTTCCTAACTTATAGGAGCCCAACATCAGGGCTAATAAAGACACATAAACAATGGAGGATCTGTGAGCCAAAGAACAAAAAGGTGAAAAAAGTGATAAGTGTTTGTTAAAAAAAAAAGGCACTACATCACCTTAATTTGTGTGCTATTTAATCATTTATCCATAATGCAAATACTCATTGAAGTTCTATTAAGTGTAAAGAAGTATTCAACAAATATTTGCTGAATGAATAAATGAATAAACAGGGAGAAAGGAAAAGGGAATTCCATAATGCAGCACAAATTCCAGGAATCTTTTAATGACATGGTTACATAATCCTCCCCAAAATCCTAATAAAAAATTATTAACTACTAATGAATATTTACACAAATGAAGAAGACTCTATCTGTAATTTCAGTGGTACTGTATCAATTATTATACTGGATGAGAAATTTCGTTTTTCATCTTCTCTCATTTTTCAAAAACATAATCATCATGAGTATCTATATCAAATATTTACAATCACCATTTTTGAGAATGGCATATAAATATATCTTATTTGATAATAAACTACTGACCATTTACAAGACCAAAAACATACATATGATTTAATATAAAAATAATTAGTGTGCTATTTATTTTCTTCTTATATAAATGGTATATTTCTATATATGATTATATTGGACATGGACTTGGAATCATTCTAGAAATGAAGAAAAAGGTTGAAAACTATAAAATGGTAGAAATGCCTCAACTGAGGCCTACATAAAATGCAGACATGAAACCATATTAAGATAGAAAACAAAGCCCAAATCAATAGCATATTTTTCGAGTGCAGCTTAATCCTGAAAATATTTTCATAATTAAAACACCCACCCCCACCACATTTTCTTCATTAAAAGTTGAGATAATTGACTAGTCTTTAGTCAAAACGCATTTTCATATTCATCATGAGATCCCATCTTAGCCCAATATTATGAGGCACTAGTTTAGATGATAACCAGGAATTAGACTTATTGTCCCTCTTCACAGACACATTTCCAAGTAAACTATAAAAACACATTATTCAGCTGGGTGTGGTGGCGCACACTTGTAATCCCAGTACTTGGGAGGCTGAGACTGGAGGATCTGGGTTCTAGGCCAGCTTCAGCTACTTAGTGAGGCCCTCTGCAACTTAGTGAGACCCTATTTCAATAAAAATTAGGGCAAGGGATGTAGCTGAGAGGTAGAATGCCCTGGGTTCCACCCCCAGTACCGCAAAAACAAACAAACCACAAAAAACATTATTCTATCTCCAGTGTCTTTATTTTTTTTAAAATGACAATTTAGAACATTTTAAACTAGTTTCCAACCAGACATTAAAACTTAGTATCTCAACTTATCACCAGTTAACATTAATCCAGCACAATTGGGGAATATGTAATACTGTTATCATAGATGAGTTACAGGAAGACCTGCGTGCCTACTTTCTGCCTCAGGCAAAAGTAGGTTGTAGATTTTTAAAATTATCCTGTTGCTAAGGTTGATTTCTGGATTCTTTTCAATGGGTTACAGAATACATTGCCATTATTTTTAGAAGTAACTATTAAGAAATGACTTTGATGAAATATTTGGAAGGAGATATGCCTTATAACTAAAAAAATTATTAACACATAAATACCTGAGTATAATTTCTAGCAAATATCTGTATCATATGAATCTCCCAATATTTAAATCATATCCTTCTTAGAAGGTAGAAGAGTAAGCAACCATAAGTACTTTACAAATAGAGTCAGGTATCCTAAATTGATTTTCTTTTTTTTTTTTTGCATTATAGTCTCACATCATAATGTAAATCATGTTGCCAATGACATACATGCACACAACACTTGGTGTCCCCCCTTCCATCTCCCCTGTTCCCAATACAGAGTACTGAGATTGACATTAGTATTTTCACATGTTGCAGGTACTCCAGTCAATTTTCAAAAATGTAAATTATCCAAGTAGCACACCAAGGCTAATGTATAAACTGAAGGCTACTGACTGACTGTGATTTGGGAGAATAGGTTAAGCTTCCCCCTGCCAAATTTATCTCCCATGAAAGTCTCAGCTGATTTGGTCTTTTCCTGAAAAAGATGCAGAGCTCTAGCTGGAAAATCAGAGGGCTTGAGAGGGTTCTTGTTAATACTTCAAAGGACTGGCATGTTTCCAACTAGAGGTGGAAAAGATAGAAAGAAGGGAAATTTCAAGAGTTTATCATCCTTCTGCATCACCTCTTTAAAATTAAAATCATTCTATTACAGGTCTGGTTTCAAATAGCTCTGCATCAGGTGAACTGTGGAAATGGGGGGCAGGTAGAAGCCTCACAAAATAGCCAAGAAGAAAAACAGAAAGACCTATTACAGGGTGTTGTCAAGGACAGATGCCCCCCAAAATCAGCTCGATGTGATGTATCTGCTTCCTGGATTCTGCTCAACAGGACCCTTTTTAGAATAAAGGTCACGCGTTCAGCGTGTAAGTGTAAATCAAGAGGTACCTGAAAGTAGCCCTGTGTGCTTGTCTTTGTATGTGTATAAGCACATCCAAGGACACTCGATAACTAGATTTTCTCCTCTATTATCAGGCTATTTCGGTATCAAGTGATTTGCCTGCCTGATTATATTGATTTTGTATCTTAGCAGCAGGTAGAAAGAATCAATGTGAAAAGGTCACCATGTCAAGGGAAGCGCTGCAAATCTTAGACCGATTGTTGTAGGCATGAAAAATACTCAGAGTCAGTGACACTGACAAGCTGAAGCCGGTCGAGCTTCTCCACCCCACTTCAGTCCAGGCCACTGCATTTTAATTACTGACTGATTTTTGTAGTACATTGCTACTTAAATTCTTATTTAACAACTCCATAAATCTTTTTTTGACACTGTCACCTAACATTTTCCTTTTTCTTCTTGCATCTTGTTGCTTCACAATTTATATTAGATGTATATATACCTGGGGGTCCTTCATAGGAAAATTTTACTATTTTGTTACCATTCAGAGTTTTTGTTTTGGTATTAGAGATTGAAACCGGGGGTGTTCTACCTCTGAGCTACATCCCTAGATACTTTAATTTTTTATTTGAAAACAGGATCTCTGTAAGTTGCTGAGGCAGCCTCAAATTTGTAATCTTCCTGTCTCAGCCTCCCAAGTACTGGGATTGCAGGCATGGACCACCATACCTGGCTGTGATTTAGGTTCGACTCTCAAATAATGCATAAGTAAAAACATACAATTTGGAGCAAAAGCTTAATAGTCTAAGCCATACAATCTCAATGTAATTACCAGACTAGGAATGAAAATGTATATCACTCAGGGTTTGAGCAGAGGACAGGTTCAAAGGATTACCTGGTAAAATTTCAACTAAGAGACAATAATGAGAGTAGTTGAGAGGATGAAGTAGACAGCCAGGGGAAGGTTAAATGTCAAGTTTCAAGCCACAGCAGTAAAGGCCATCACATATCTTTAGGAAAAAGGTACAAGAAAGGGTACAATACTAGAGCCAAGTGCAGGCTGTCTTTGGAAAGGCATCTACCCCACAGGAACTATGGCCAAAGGCAGAAAGTAGCCTTCCATGTCCTCAGCCTTTCTGAGCTGCAGTGCTCTAGGACCTCTGCTGGGTTTCCCAATCTCCAAACACAACAGGAAGGTAGTCAAGCAAAGGAGCATGGGTAATATGGCTTGTTGGATCTCCCAAAGTACACAGCAGAGAAGAGAAATGCAGAGAACAAATGGAAAAGAGCAAGCTAAATAAAAGTAGCACAAAATGGTAGAAGGATGGGAAAAGTGTTATTTTAATCATAGGGAATTGGGTGTGCTGGTACACACCTGTAATCCCAGTACTTGGGAGGCTGAGACAGGAGGATTGCAGGGTGGAGACCAGTTTCAGCAACTCAGCGAGGTCCTCTGTAACTTAGTAAGATCCTTTCTCAAAATAAAAAATAAAATAGGGTGGGGGTGTAGTTCAGAGGTAGAATGACCCTGGGTTAAATTCCCAGCCACCCCCCCCCCCAACCACACACAGAATCATGACTGGATATTCATGTACCAGGAATAGTAGATTTGCATATAGCTGACCCAATTATTCTCTAAGACAAATGAGAGAAGCTAGAGCTCAATAGGACAAACAAATAAAAAACAAACAAAGTAATCTATTTGAAGTCAGGGGAGAGCTAGCAAGTGAGTCAGTACTTAAAAAGCCAAGATTCTGAGAGAAGAAATGTTCATTGAATAAAGTTTGATATCATATGTCGCTCTTTAGGAGAAGAAGAAAACCAACTTCTTTGTTGTTGTTGTTGTTGTCCTTATTGTGTTTTTCTTTCATTTGTTTTGTTTTGTGGTCCTGAGGATTTAACCAAGAGGCATTTTATGTCTTAGCTACATCCCCAGCCCCATTTAATATTTTTGTTGAAACAAGGTCTTGCTAAGTTGCTGAGGCTGGCTTTGAACCTACCATCCTCCTGTCCCAGCCTCCAAAGTACTGGGATTAGAAGCATGCACTACCATGCCAGGCTCTGAGAATATCAACTTCAAAGGTGAGAAAAAGATGCTAAGAAGCTGAGTAGAATGGCCAGAAAGAAACAAAAAAATCTGGGCAGAATCTCTCTCCTCATTTCTTAGGACTGGTAGAATAAAATAAAAAATCTAGGGATTACAAGACAACCAAGAAAAAGTTTATAAGATCCCTCAGGAAAGGGAAGATGGATGAATTCTGCACACATCTCCTCTAACTCTCACGATCCATATGTGATACAGGTACAGAAAAGCCAGGTAGACTCCAGTGGGCAGAAGTAGAAATTTAAATGTAATTTTCAGCAGCCACAGAGTAGGGAGAGGAAGCCATGCAGAACTTGGTTAATAAAAAGAGCTGAGTAAATTCTGAAAACTTTCATTTAGGACATCTGAAAACAAATAACCACAGAAGTAATGTCGAATGAGATTGAATAGAATAGGTCTCATGAGTATTAAAACTCAGCCTCCATAGAGCGCAAACCTTGGCTTTTTAAGCACAGACTCACTTGCCAGCTCTCCACAAATCATAGATTTCTTTTGTTGTTGTTGTTTGTTTGCTTTTTTATTTCTTTTTTGGATTGATCTTTAGTTTCTCTCATTTATTTTAGAGGATGATTGGGTCTGCTATACGCAAATCTACTATTCCTGGGGCGTGAACATCCATCTACCCATCACACTGTGTGTGTGCATGTGTGTAGTGGGCGCTAGGCGTTGAACCCAGGGTCATTCTACTTCTGAGCTAAGTATGCACTGAAGAGAATGTCTCATTCAGTCTTTACAGTTTTCATATTAAGACTTCAGCTTTCATAAAATTTAGTAGGCATAGCAAGCAACATGCTCAAGAGGAAAACCAAACAAGACAATCAGATGCAAAGTTGATCCAGACATTGAAATTATCAGACAATTAAATGTCCTTAAATTGGTATGCTCAAAAGACAATGGGAAACATGTTACATTTCACCAAAGAATTGAAGCTTGTAAAATAGTCAAATTCTGTAGACCTGGAAAAGAAATAATTGAAATTGTGAACAATTCAATAGGTTAGATCAGACTAGAGATTGGCAAAACACAGCATATGGTTGAAATCTGGCCTACTCCTTGTTTTCATTTTTTTTTTTCTTAAAATACAATTATTCCCATCTGGTTACATATTGTCCAGGGGTGCTTTGGTGCTAAATTCAGAGTTCCCTATTTGTGGACACAACTCTCTGTCCCACAAAGAATAAGATATTTACAATCTGACCTTTTACATCTAAAGAATGGCTAAATGGATCAGGCAAAGAAGAGCTGATTGAAATATAGTTCAAAAGAAAATTTTCAGAATGAAACACCAAAAAACAAAAATTACAAAATAAAAATAAAGTAGGGAGTGTAAGACAGAACATGGGTCTTGGTAGCAGTCCAAATGATGTGTAATTACAGTTGAAGAAACAAGAAAGAAAGTGGCCCTTCTGCAATATTTGAAATAAATGCTGAGATCTTTGAAAAAAATATGCTAGAGATTCAAGAATTATTTTGGATGTCAAGCAGAGGATTACAAACAAACAAACAAACAAACAAAAACCACGTAGGCTCATAAAACATAAGGTAAAATGAAAACATTAAAAATCCAAATGCAGCTGGGAGGAGGTGAGGGAAGAGGAGATGTTTGCCTTCAAAGGGACAACAATAAAAATGAACAGTTAAGAGTAGTCTCCATTCAAAGGACTAAAGCCAAAAGTCGATGGACAGAATGCAATAAGTCTGAAAGACAGTCACAGCCAAAACAAACCCACTATCCATATACTTCAACTTGAAGAATAATTATCATCAACAAAACTAGAATGGAGAGCGTTCATCTACAGTACAGCAGTCTCAATTAGAAACTGACTAAAAGTAGTTCTTCAGGTAGGAGGATATGATAATGGGGTAAGCACTGAAATTCAGTAAAAAAAAAAGAATAATGGAAAGGAACTATATGTGGGTAATCTAAATACACACTAACTATATAAAGCAATAACATCTCTTGGAGACCAAAGTAGGTGCAGTTAAAATGTATGATTTATGCATCATCTCTGACCCAGAAATTTCACTTCTAAACATATACCCAAGATGTATATGTATATGTACACACATACACACACACACATATACACACACACACACACACACACACACTTCGAAAGACATGAAGAAGAAAAGTTATTACAATATTAATTTACATTGCTAAAAATCTGGGAACAAATTTTAAAAGTAGCTCCACACAGCCACTCTGTGTACAGTTAAGATATAGAAAATTACAAAAAAAAATTAGATTGCTTCACTTAAAAAATTAGAACAAATCAAATAAATTACATTAGCATTTACATTTTAAAACCCATCATAGCACCAGGAGAGGTGGCACACACCTGTAATCCCAGTACATGGGAAGCTGAGACAGGAGGATTGCAGGTTCCAGGCCAGACTCAGCAATTTAGAGAGGTCCTCTGCAAGAGGCCCTCTGCAACTTACTTAGATTCTGTTTCATAAGTAAAATAAGGCTGGGACTGTAGTTCAGAGGTAGAATACCCCTGGGTTCAATCCCCAATACTGAGAAAGAGAGAGAGTGAGAGTGAGAGTGAGAGTGAGAGAGAGAGAGAGAGAGAGAGAGAGAGAGAGAGAAAGAAGAAGAAGAAGAAGAAGAAGAAGAAGAAGAAGAAGAAGAAGAAAAAGAAGAAGAAGAAGAAGAAAAACAAGACAAAAAAACCCAAACCTCTGTAGCATCAAAGATTTGAGGAAACCTAGAGGTACCAAATTCCAGATGGGGACAAATGCTTCTTAGAGTAAAATGAGCTATGGCTGACTTGCATAACGGGACTATGGCAGATGCAAGACAAAAAGCTGCCATGAGAAAAAAGAATGAAGAATTCTGCAGGCCACACAATAGGATTTAACCTGCCACCAAAGGGCTTGCATGAGGGAGTAGAATTCCGAGGAGTTCCGGTCACAGAGTGCACCCTCACCTGCCTGCTAATTCTTTTCCTCAGGACTATGGGGCACCCTTCAGCCCTGTGAGGAGGGCTGAGAGCTGGGCAGGAGGAGAGATCAGCTCTCAAGTGCACATATGGGAGGAGAAAGCAAAAAGCTGGATCAGAGAGAGCAATGGAGCTAGAAGATCCGCACGCCCTGTGGTGCGCAGGACCTCCATGGAGCGTTCCGTGAGAGCAAGCCCCAAATTAGAATCAAGGCTAGAAAGTGGACAGTGGGTGGCCAGGCTTTGAGCAAGAACAAAGCAGAAACCTGCTGAATTCTGGGGACAGAGAAGCAGGTGGGAATGGCTTTCTCTCCCAGATGGTAGAAACCCCAGGATGATATGGAAAGCAAAATGCAGTCTCCAGGGACCCCAAGAACTGCTAGCAAGGCTGCCATGCATAAAGAGATTTCTAGAGCTGCCAGTGAAAACATTCAGGGAACATTGTGGTTTCATGCTAGAAAGCTTTGAAACCAGTGGAGACTGTAGTCTGACGAAAGTGCAAGGAGCCTAGAGCCAGCACAAATCCAAATGACAGGGACCATCCCTACTTTGGTGGCATGACAGAGAGAGTAGAAGGACCAGCAGCTGCCTCAGTCTCTACTATTCTTTGACTTACAATATTTGGTGTGCCAGAAAATATGACTCATAATTAGAAGCCACTAGACTCTCATGGTCAGATCAATTATTTCAGCTCATCTCTTGACTGAATGGTTATTTCAATATACACACTCATTCATATTTGCCCACCTGTCTGAATTCTGCTAAGTAATAATGTATCGAATGTGTTTTTTTCTATGCACATATGATTATAATTAATCCAAAATATAAACTGGCTAGCTCCAGAGGCTAAAAAGGATTTAATAGCTTACGAAGCATAATGAGAATCACACATCTTATTTAAAGGCTTTCCAATCAGAATATTTCCATAATCAGTTATAAACCAATGTAATTATCATTTTACTTTTCTTTTGCTTGCTGCTCCATTAGACTTCAAAGAATGCCTATAAAGTTCACCCTTAATTAAACCAAATTCATCCTAATGATACCTAGAAATACCCACATTACTCATTGAAAAACACTGTGACGTGTAAGCTGAAAAGTCCCCTTGAATAGTTTGTATCTTAAGAGATTGTCTCATTTATTTTGACTGTGTCTATATTTTATGATTGCTTATGTAGCATTTTCAACTTTAAAATTAATGTCAATGAATCCTTCTGCACACCAGCTGCCATCCTAGTTAAATCTTAAATAGACAAATTGCTCATATTTCATGTACCAGTTATTCTTGAAAAAGCTTCATCAAAGTGGCATTATGCCCTGCTTTACAAGTATGTTGAGTTCTTTTTCTACCAGGAAAAAAAAAAAAGGACAAGTTGGCATTTCTTGCTCAGGAAGCATAAATGCTGGTTTCTTTAGGCTATTCTGCTACTTTCTAAATACTCAAATGTCAACGGCAAATCTATGAGAAGGGATTTAACATAATCCACACCAACTTCCCAATTTTTATCACTCCTTCTTTTCTATTATCCCCTTCAGCTTCAAGCCCTTCTTACCTGGGCTTTGATTATTTCAGGCTCTTAGTGGACTCTCGGCAACCAATCCCGGCTGTTCTGATTTATCCACATGCCCAGAAGTCTGAGCTAAATAGACAAGTTCATCACAGCTCCCAAGTGGATGAGAGGTGCACAAATAGCTGTACTATACAAAAGCTAGGTCGCTGCAATTTTATGTTCTGAACCAGAAGAGGGGGAAAAAAGGACCATTTCATTTCGACTATGGAGAACCACAAGAATGATTTGTAATGGCGATTCTGGAGTTAAATCGGAACACAATTTCTATTGGGACGGGAGGATGTAGGCTCTAAGATGGGTAGAGGACAGTGCTTGAAAACACTCCCACATACAGGATATGATCAGAAGTGATGAGAGGAACAAGGATGAGAGGAACAATACAGGACTTTGGTGAAAAGAGAGAATAGATATGAAAGAATTCCTAATAAATACATGTTAGAACAACTGTTTTAGGATTGGACATTCCTGGGCCTTACACAAAAAAATGTTTTGACATTTATTGGAGTTTTCAGAAATAATAACAAAGGTTGATATTATACCTTATGATTTAACTGAATGATCATCTCGGAAATAATTTCTGGTGAAGTCATTTAGACTATAATGAGGAACGCTTACATTATTAAGTAGCAAATATAGCAAACCACAAGTGAATTGCCTGAAGGAGGAAATCGGTCACAGGCTTGTTTATTTGGTGCCTACCATAAAAACAATGAGTATGAAGTGCTCAGAACAGAAATGTCATATCTGTAATATACTAGCATACTCACCTGCCCTATTGTCTTCCATATTTAACACTTTGCACTTCCTAGCTGAGCCCCGAAGGCAAAAAGCCATGGGGATTGTGATCCTGTATGATCATCACTACTGCCAACTAGTATTCTTTTTCTTCTCACTAATGCTCCAAAGGTGTTATTCAAAACAAAAAGAAAATAAAATTATCTGTTAACGAAAATAACTCCATTTAAAAAGGTTAAATGATTTCCACTGAAATATCTTACTATGTTAAAACAGTATATCTCTTAAGTTATATGCAAGTGAAGTTTTATGTTTCAGTAAAAAAGGGTCATAAATTGTGCTCGCAGGCTATTTTTTTTTTTTTTTGGATACTATATGCAAGTTTCAAAATTAGACCTAATATTAAGAGGTTAATAGCATTGTGGCTAAGATGATAGTCTCTGGATCCAGGCTGCCTTCATTTAGATTCTTGGTCTACTCTTTTCTAGCTATTTGAATCTCAATAAGCTAATTATGTACACTGTAGCTTGAACTTCTGAAACATGAAGTGGGATGACAGTACTTTATCCTAGAGGGTTGTTGTGGGGATTATATGAACTAATATTTATAAAGTTCTTATCACATTACTTAATACATAATAATGTTATATGTAAATTTTAGATATTATTATTAATATTTATACCTAGTAAATATCCATTTGTAAAAACAACATTGATATTCCTGATATCCAGGACAAATTGTTATAATTTTTTAAAAAAAACAATCAATTATTCAATTCTGCATTTGTTGTTATACAAAGTAATTTTTGTTAGCACATTTAGTTGAAAAATAATACAGATTATGTCTTGCCCTCATCTTTAGGATATGTGACTGAATTTATTATTAACTGCACATTTTGACAGACATTACCTTTTTAGGTAATAGTGAACATGGCTTTAAATGGTTACAACTTAATTTTAGCATGAGTGCATTCTTAAAAGTCTTTAATATAAACCATGCTTATCTTCACATTAATGAGTGCTCACATACTTTACACTTCATACCCTGCAGAATAAACAGCTATTTTTCTCAGCACTGCCATTTATTTTCCATATTGGTAACATCTTAATTTAAGTGAAGACTAATTCTCTCATAGACTTGTAAGTACTAAATCTCTATTAAAAAAAAATATTAGAATGCCTAGATCCATTGGATTATTGGTATTTCTCATCATTCAAATAGTGATTCTGCAGGTCAGAAACCATACATTGTACTGAAAAAAAATCAATATTCAAAGTTGAATATATTCTTTAATTAGAGTTAATAATGAACAGAAGCTATCCATATTTATATCTAATATGCATTTTTGCATTTGTATTAAGCCAATTTCCTGTATTTTATTTTTTGTACTTTTATAGGTGCATTATAGTTTCATATCATAATGTAGTTCATGGTGATAGTAATACATGCAAATGGCATTTAAATAAAGTACAGTTCCTAGATATGTGAATGGCCAAAGCGTTTCAAGCACATTGGCATTTGTTACACAGAACTTACCCAGGTTAAAGAAGCTTAGTCTTTATAAATGGCTCCCATTTCTCTCTTTACATTAAAATATGGATAATAATAACCTCTTCATAAAAAGGTTTCTGATTTAGGCAGTTCTCATCTCTCTTCCTGTCAGCAGCTTCTTGTATCATCCCTTGAGTTCTGCGCTATCATGTTAAATGAGAGATGTCAGGATCTTTCTGTGCTTCATACAGAGATTTCTTCTCCGATTTCAAATAAAGAAGTGAATGTAGAAGAGATTAAGTATCCATGTATGGCGCTAACTCAAATGATAGTAGGCAATGGTAGATAAGAGAAAAACATTGAAAGAAATAGTGGTGGGCAAAATTTTATCTGACAATTCCTTGTATTCTGCGATTGTATAAAAAAAATTTGTGCTATATATTTCTAGTTTCAGGTAAATGTTATCAGTAGGATTCATGTTCATCTACCAACTTTGTTTCCTTATTTTTTAAAGAACAAAGACATAGTATCTATAGGCTGCTGTTTCAAACATCTCCTCAATACACAGTTACTTTGAAACTTCCTACAAACTGGACCCACTAAGAAAATACATCTATGAGAGTTTAATCCAGGTAATTTTAACATATTAATTTGTACTATCTTTAACAAATGTATCATAAATATTATAAATAAAATGTAAAATCACACACATAATGAAAAATAACTGCAAAATAATACCTTCAAAAGTCTGTGAACCTAACAAT
Source organism: Graphiurus murinus (assembly GCA_004027655.1). Taxonomy (NCBI): domain Eukaryota; kingdom Metazoa; phylum Chordata; class Mammalia; order Rodentia; family Gliridae; genus Graphiurus; species Graphiurus murinus. Next base: position 88,571 of record PVLC010002825.1, on the reverse strand, counting down.
AACAGTTATTCCAACTTCCCCATTAATAATTATTGTACAGTTGTTTTGTTGTTAAACTATGAAAAAAAGCTGAATGGGAATTTAACTAACTTTATTTTCCCAATTCACCGGAAAAAAGGTCATTATTTCTTCCTCCAGTGATATAAAATATCAGGAAACTGATACAGAAAACTACAATGCAGCGTGAAAACACAGTCATACTGTAGGGATGATGTCATCATTGATTCAGATGGAAGTAATGTACCACTGATAAAAAGTTCATGCATATCAATCATTCTTCCTTCATTTCTTATTACTAGCATTAGAAGTAGTATATAACTACAGTGAAGAGATATAGAGATGAAATTTATAATTAGTGTAAACTCATTAAAATATTTGGGTAACAATAAATCATAAATCTCAATATTTTTACATAAACAGTGCTAAAAATAATGATCAGCTCAATAAAATGTATCCATTATTACAATAGCTATTCTAAACATTTTTTATCTTTTATTTGAAACAACATCAGTACTAGCCACAGAATAATGGTAACTGAAGCTAGATGCATTATGTTACAAATGTTCTCATTATATTAAATATTATGTTCTCATTTATATTAAAATGAGAATTTTCAGAACTCTACTTGAGCTACCTCTCCTCCTATGGACCTTTGTTCTACTTCTTTGTAATTCCAGATATTCTGGATCTTATAAAAATATGATAGTTAATAGACTTACAGTTATATACTTGAGAGTACATAAATCTAGGAAACTATATTTCACTACAAAAGAACCTAGGTAAAAAACAAAATACAAATTTTTCATAATAGAAAAAGGGAAATGTCAGCTTTGAAACTGTATAAAAGGGTAGGTTATACTATTTCATATGAAATATATAATGCTGAAATTTCTTATCCTCAAATTATAAAGGTTTATTATTTCTATTTTTTAAATGTTATCTCCACTGGGCTTCCATAGGGAAAATTCAGAAACTGTCTTGTCACAAACAAGGACTGTTTTAATGACTTCTAGAATTAACAATGTAAGCATAAAGCACATGTACAAATAGGTTTTCAAAAATTAATTTAATTAAATATTTTTAACATATTGGATTTTTTAGTATCAAAGTTGTAGATATTTAAGTTGAACATTAAAATTTGGGAGTTTTTTTTTTTCTTTTTTGGTACTGGGGATTGAACTCAGGGGCATTCTACCTCCGAGCTACACCCCCAGCCCTATTTTTTATTCTTTATTTTGAAACAGGGTCTCACTAAGTTGCGGAGTGCCTCACTAGGTAGCTGAGGCTGGCTGCGAACCCAGATCCTCCAGTCTCAGCCTCCCGAATGCTGGGATTACAAGCGTGCACCACCACGCTCAGCTAAAATTTGGGAGTTTTTAATGTACTGGAAAATATATATCTTATATAGCTACTGAGTAATATATATAATAAGAGAAATAAGAGGCAAAGTTAATAGAAAGATGTCAAACCACTAAATGTAATGCCTAAAATTTTTGATGACTCACACTCATTACTAATATTTTATGCTAATTCAACTTTTGTGAAGCCCCAAATAAAATGGGGTATATAATGTAGATGATTTTGTAGTTAATCTAAACATTTACAACAATTTGTAACTAAACACCACATTTATTTATGTAAAAATAAATATTATTATATTTAGAAGCAGGTAAAAAAGAAAACAAGTTCAAATAATACATTTAGACATTTACAAAGTATATATGGCAATTTCTCAGCTTTGTATTATAGCCCATCAAAATAAAGAATCAGAATGCCCCTGAGTTCAATCTCCAGCAACACACACATACACAAACACACACACATACACACACACACATACACACACACAATAGATTAAAATATATGCTATACTATTATATTACAAAGCAGGATTTGTTCAAATATCAGCTCTAATACCTCCACCGCCATGATATCTGTAGATTATTCTGCTTTAAACTTAATGTGTGGTTCTCACTTTTTTATGCTACATATACCACTATTCTGAGTCAAAAGCAGTTGAAATATTATCCAAATCCTGGATCAAAAGTAAAAAGTATGTACACAAAAAATGAAAAGAAACATAAAAAAAAAAAACACAAAGGATAGTTACTATCAGCCGGGCGTGGTGGCACACGCTTGTAATCCCAGCATTTGGGAGGCTGAGACCGGAGGATCCGGGTTCGCGGCCAGCCTCAGCTACCTAGTGAGGCACTCTGCAACTTAGTGAGACTCGGTTTCAAAATAAAGAATAAAAAAATAGGGCTGGGGGTGTAGCTCGGAGGTAGAATGCCCCTGAGTTCAATCCCCAGTACCA
>PVLC010002825.1:13260-86157 GCA_004027655.1 Graphiurus murinus | reverse complement strand
CAAGATGTTTCATCAAAAAGGAGAACGATAAATAATGACACCAATAAAGAGCTTATGCACTCTATTATCAAAATTCCCTTCAAAAGGTACATCCTATGTGAATTTATTTAAAAGGCTAATGTTTGGTACCCAGAAGAAATAATGTCATATCCACCCCATTACTTTTCTCAGAAATCATTTTAATTTAATCAATATGAACACAAAGGTGTTTAATCCATCAACAATAGAACTACAGTAAACCTTTCTCTTTTAGTGCTAAATAGACTCATCAACCCCTAAAACATCATTTCACATGAGAAAACAAGTATTTATCTTTCAATTATCATCAGAAATGGCAAACTAGCTATCACGAATGACAAATCATATTTCCAGGTATGAAATTTCTATTTGTTTAATATATATATATATATATATATATATATATATATATATATATATATATATATATCTTAAAGCTATTCAGAAATCAGATATATTATTACTTAGAAGATTCTTTTATGTTGCATATATTCTTTCAGTTGTTACTACATCTCCCTCAGCTCCATTATACTACATTTTCTTAAAAATAATATATTGAGAAGCAAATTATACTACATTTTCTTAAAAATAATATAATTGAGAAGCAAATTTACCTTAGTAACTTGGATAATTTCTTAATGTCATTTTATTGGCTTTTCTCTAGCACTTTAATCAGCAATATTTAACATCTTATTCCCAGTTCTCTTAAAGTTTATATATACATAAAGTGAAAAAGATTGATCCTGATGCTGATCTTGACTTTCTACTTGTGAGTCAAACATAAGAAAATACTTTGAGGAAGTCATTGTTGCTGAAAGTGGAGAGAGAGGAGGGGGCCCAGGGACATATATAGTCCTTAAGACCACACCTCCAATGACCTGCCCCCAGCAGCCATGCCCAATCTCTGAACCTTGCTTCACTAGGAACTTCATTCCAATACATGAACTTTTGGGGACATATTAAATCCGAACTGTAACAGACTTAGAAACTTCAAAGATATGAAAATGCTCCATATCAAAATTTAGCATAATAAAAAAATATATAATTTCTGACCTTACATTTTTTTCATGGAAAAGACAAAGATCAAAAATAGTAATTTGGGATTCTGGAAGAGAATGAAAGCAATAACTAGATCTATGGTTGTATTTATCTGTTTTTATTGTTGTGTGGTTGTTGTTGTTTTTGTTTTGTGGTACTAGGGATCGAACCCAGGGGCATTCTAACTTTGAGATATACCACCAGCCCTTTTTATTTTGAAACCTAGGACTTGATTAGGTTGCTTTCATGTTTAAGAACATTGCCTCATTGGAAGAAAGGAGGACTACTTAATGCTGCTATATCCCAGAATGACTGTTCATTTTCCCATCCACTGTAAGAATCTAGAGAGAAAAAACCTTGTACATCCGGTAAATTAAAAAATAAACAGGAAAACACACAAATGGGAAGATAAGAAACAAGTGCTTGCTGCATGCTACATCTCAGACAATAATAAAAAGTTGTTCTAAGAAACAATTTTTCTTTGGGAAAATATCTTTGAAAATAGTATTCTTTTCCAAAAAGAAAAAAAAAATTCAAAAGTGGAAAAGAGAAAAAATACTAGAGAATATTTTTCATTTTATGTATCTTCTCTCCCAAATATTTATAGGGGTCATTCAAAAAGAGAGGGAGAGGAAAAAAAAAAAAAAACTCATTGACTAGAATAAATTAAAATAGACATATGATATTTAATTACTATGAATTATAATTGAATTATTTCATTAAATAGTTACAAAAAAATTTTAAATACTTTAGTGGGAAAAAAATCTGTTAGAGGAAAAGGATGTTGGAAATTTTCACTTAATAGTATTAATTTGTATAAAACCTTCCTTACTACCAGGTTACTTTTATCTGTAATATAAAGCAGTTCTAGTAGAATTCCTTAGTAGTTAAATGCATGATTCAACCTGTAAACTCATAAAATTACTTAATTCATCCAATGATTGATTTAAAGCCATATAAAAAAGCAAATAAACCTGAGTAAATAAATATGAAGACTTCATTGCACTAAGCAATTCTTCAGAAGGCATTTACAAAATGATTTATTTGCCCATCTTTGAATATTATTCACTTAACTGATACATATGAATTAGTAAACTTTGCTGAAAAAGAAGGAAAGAAAAAATATTTATTTTAACTATGTCCATAAATATGGCTCAAATTTCTGTAAGAAACAATAATTCCTCAGGAAAATACAGAAAGTAATTCCAGAAAAACTGAAGATATAAAATTATTGCTATCCTGAAGATTACATTATTATGAAGTGGAGACATTTGCTTTAATAGAGTAGACACACTGGGAAATTGTTAATATCAATTTTTTAATATATTTCTAATAAATACAAATGATTTTTTCCTCTTTGCGTATGAAATTGGAGAATGTGACCAGAATAACTTTCAAAATAAAATATTAAGATTTTCTTAACAAAATCAGAAATGGTTCATACTTTCACAAGAATTTCATTTGTCAATCTTTTAATATTCTACCAAACTTCACTTTTCATGACATAATTTCAATTCAATGCTAAGAAGGCAGTTCAAATTTTGTCTCCATCATAGCTTATATTATCTCAGGTAGTTACTTTATGTTACTGGTGGTGATTATATTGGCATAGCCCATTTTTATTTTACAAAAGGCCATGCCATGCAACCCAGTTGCTGCCATGTAACTAATTTCTGTAATATACTTTTCTGTGGATAGAGTTTTCTGGAAAACGTTTTCTCACTTTTCTAAGACAAAAAATTATATAGCCCTTACATGTGGCTTTGGCTCTCTCAACAGCAACACTGGAAAAAAGATGTCAGTGCATTAATGCCTTCGATTATATAATGAACATTATTGTTGACCTGGATTTTGTACCCAGTCAAAATCTATAATTTTTACCAATGTCAATCATGTATGTGTAAAGAATAAAGTATTTCCAGACATGAAAGGTCTCAAAACTCTTGTTTTTAGTACACTCTCCCTCAGGGAACTATCAGAAGGTGTCCTGAAGTAATATATTCATGTAAGAGGAAGACTCACAGTACAGAAAACTAGGGAGCCACTTAGCAGACAAGTCAAGGATCCCCCGAATGGTTATGAAATGGCATTCCAGGCTTACAATCATACAGAAAAAAGAGCAGATTGGTTTAGTAAAACGCGATCTGCCTGCATGACAAGGCTGTGCTTTCACCTTAATGAAACCACTGGAAGCTATTTTTTCTTATAAGTGAGAAAATCAAGAAAGAGAAAAATATGAAAAAAAGAAAATCCATCAATGTGAAGGAGCAAAGGAATCCCAATAAACTAACAAAAAATGTCTATTCAGAATGATAGACACGCAGCTGCAACATAGGTAGAAAGGATATGATTATCTTTAGGAAGGAAGTTTGGAAGATAATAATAGAAAAACTGAAGTAAATAAAGCAATCACACCATTTGGTTTGACCTTGTCGAGGACTGTGACAAAATGTTTTTGGAAGGTGTATGGAAAATTGGCAGCAAAAATGAAGGCCGCCAAGAATCTAAAAAGTAATTGCGTAATTATTAATTTTAGGAGGAAGGATGGAAAAATACTAATAGAACACAATAATGTTTAGATAGAAACTGCAGAGTCACAGATACATGAATGCAAATCAGTCTTATTTAATAACAATTTGTCTAAGCCAGGCATGGTGGCCCATGCTTGTAATCCTGGTACTTGGGAAACTGAGACAGAAGGATCACAGGTTCAAGACCAGCCTCAGCAACTTAGTGAGAATCTCAGCAACTTAGTGTGGCCCTGATTTACATTATGATGCACCAATAAAAGCACATAAAAATAAAACATAAAAAGGGTTAACTAAGGGTGTATCTCAGAGGTAGAACGTCCCTGAGCTCAATCAGTACCCCCCCCCCAAAAAAAAGCCTACATATATTGGAGAATGCAGCAATTTTTAAATTGTTATTTGATAAAAATTTTCCCAAGCCAAGCATGGTGCACATGCCTCTAATCCCAGTACTTGGGAGACTGAAATAGGAGGATCACAGGTTCATGACCAGACTCAGCAACTTAGAGAGAACTTTAGCAATTTAGTGTGATACTGTTTCAAAACAAAACATAAAACTAAGGGTGTAGCCCCTAGGCTCAATCAGTACCAAAACAAACAAACAAACAAACAAACAAACAAACAAACAAAAAACACTCAGATATATTGGAGAATGGAGCAAGCAAGGTATGAACTATACACAATATCACAAACTGATGAGTAAGTAGCAGATTTCTCATATATTTTGAGACATATAGATGTATGACAACCATAATAGTGATTAAAAGTAGATTTCTATTGCACCAAAGGAAAAGAAAGTAGGACAGATAATTATATTATTTTAGTGTATATCATGAGCACCATTCGATTCTTTATATGCAGCTTACTTAACATAAATTAACAACTAATGCGCTGAATTTAAAAAAAAGTCAGCAATGACCAATTAACTCTCCCATGTTTTTACAAAGTCATAGGCAAAGCAAGATAGTTGTCAAAATATACTTTTTATCCTTCAGATATCTACATGTAACTTGTCAAGTAGAAAGAGTTTGAATTACAGACTCAGATACAGATTTGGATTCTTCTTTCTGAATTTCTCCCTTAAAAAAAAAACAAACATCCTAGTGTGACTACATTGTTTATTAGGAATCAAGCAATAAAAAGTTAAACCCTGAATATATACCTGGCAAACAGTAAGTGCTCATTATTTGTAGCTCCCAACCAGCCTTGATAAAACAATGCCGTAGAAAAGAAGATAGCTAAAGCTATTTTATTGATGCAGATACCTTTTGCTTCTCTGCTTTGGTAATGTGTAATATAATCAACTTGTCAACTGCCATCTTTTTAAAAATTTTTTACATTTTATGATTCTTAACATTTGGCTGGTTCATAATAAATTATATACTAAGATACAATGAAATAATTGGGGTGGAGCCCTCATGATTGAATACTGTTGTTTATATAAGAAAAGGGAGACAGAAAAGACTCATATGTACTTTGTCTTTTGCCATGTGATGCCTATGCCTTCTAGTTTCTCTGCCAGCAAGAAGGAACCACCTGGTGCTGGCCTTTGAACCTCCAGAATGGTGAGCTAAATAAACCTTTCCTTCCATATAAAGTACCCAACCCCAAGTATTTCATTATGGTAAAAAAAAAAAATCAGACTAATGTGGGTACAAAGGATGATTTCAAGTTTGCTTTTGTTTATTTGTTATATTGGGGAAAGTCACAGAACGGGATTGTCATCTACTAACAGGGGCAAGACTGGGGAAGAATTTGGTAGTGGAAAGCCAAGTATTTCTGCTTTTGAAATATTAGTTTTGAGATGTCTATCATATAATCCAGTGAAAGTATCATTAAGCTGTTAGATATGGGGATTATCTTTAGTAGTTGGATCAGAAGCAATAACTGTGGGAAGCATTGATGTTTTTTAAGGACTAGATAGAATAACCAAGCAAATGTGTGAAGAAAAAAGAGCTGCCCTGGCTAAGGCTCTGTGTGTCTCTAATTCAAAGGCCAAGAGAACATAGACGGAACCAGAAAATAAATGGAGATGTCAAGAATATCTGAGAAAAGTCAAAAGGCTGTGGTTTCCAGGAAGTCAAATGAAGAACGTATTTCTACATAGAAAAAAGGGTCAACTGATAAATGCCTCATGGATAGAGCATTAAATTAAAATCTCAAAACAATTACTGCAACCAGAGGTCATTTGTGATTTCGAAAATGGCAGTTAAAGTGGGACATTGAAAATGTGGCCTCATTTCCCTATTTTGTCTCTCTCAGCAGTGGTCCAGCACCACTGAGTTCACCTTCTAGGGAACATTTGTCAGTTTCTGGAGGCATTTTTTTTATTGTAACGACAAACCAATGGCTACCAAATTTGTTAGAAGTAAGTTTTCATGGCGTCAAAAAGGCACATATTCAAAAATTGTTTAGCAAGATGATTTTACTTCTTTGCAAAAAAGGATGCTCCCAGGTATGTGGGAGCATACCTGACAAAGAACCTGGTAGGTTTTATATTCCGGATGCTAAGTTTCTGCGCTGTATTCTGATTAGGATGGGTGGGAGTTACAGCTTCACAGTCTTCTTGGTCAGCAACAGGGAATGAAGGTATGTGTGTGGGGGGGGGGAGTGGCACTGGCAATTTATTAAGACTTGCTAATTTTACAAAGGAATGTAAGTTTCTACTAGGTTACAAAATGATGGTTTTAAAAAATGGATTTTAAGTTAAGCTACTCCTTTGACAGGAAAAATCCAATTATATTCCTACAATTCTGCAATCTTTAATTATACATAATTACTCGTTTGTTTTTTTTTTCAAATTTTACTAGCATATGGCAACTTTTGCTCTCAAAGGTGTTTGACAAGAGATTATTTCAGTAATCTATGGAGGATTTTTTGGCCAGAACTATCTCTTTGGAGTCACAGGAAGAGGAGGCTATTACTAGTATCTGTTGGGTAGAAATCAGAAATGCTGCTAAAGGTTCTAAAGATGGAAAGGACAGCGTCCCACAGCAAAGAGTTATTTGGCCAAATATATTAATAGTGATGAGATGGGAAATCCTCTATAGAGGAATCTTCTATCATTACCAGGTTCTCCAGAGACAGAATGACTCTCGGAATTTTAGATGTGGAATAGTAGTTTAAGTGTTATTAAATCACATAACTAATTGGCTTTGACCAATCATGTTAAACTATTATTCTATTACCACTTATCTACTTTGTCATCATTAAAATGAGTACAATATATCATGATTCTCTTTTTGTTATAACTGACATCCCTCTAAAATTCTAAACATATAACAACCATGTAATCGTGTATGTAATATACAAACCAATAATCCCTAGGGACATATGTATGCTTTTAATTTCAGATTTTTGAAATCACTTAGGAAATTATATTTTCCTTTAAATATAGTGTCTTCCTTGGAAACAAAAATGAATAAATTAATTTCATAAAGTTTGTGTATATTAAAATAGTTTATAAGACAAAGTGAACAAGGTAATATATTTGTTCTAAAAAGATAAAAATAAAATTGGAACATCATTGTAAGAAACAAAAGACATTCAAAATAATTAAGATATGCTACACAATAATCTGAATGAATATTTCATTTAACTTTGAAGAATGTATTAATTTAATTTGAATAATTCTTTTGAACATCTCTTATACAAAAAAGGAAATTTTGAGCATATCCCTTTAAGTTCACTGAGCATTAAAAATGCATATAGAAAATTAAACTAAAAAAAAAAAAAAACTCTAGGCCATATGACTAGGAGAACAATAACTGATTTTGGTTCAAAGGATATTTGAAAGCAATTATAATTATATATCATTCAATTCTTATAAGAGTTTTCAATTCATTCTTCTGTACATCAAAACTGTATTATTTGCCATGATAATATTTTTTCCTAAGTACTGAGAAAACAACTGAAAATATTAGTCATAATTTCCTCACTCATACTGAATATATTTAACATTTTTTTCTTAAGAAATTTTCATTGCTATGAAGAATGTTTTTTGCTAAAAATTGGTCAATTTCACATAAAGATTCTTGTATTCAAGCCGGGCGTGGTGGCGCACGCTTGTAATCCCAGCATTTGGGAGGCTGAGACCAGAGGATCCGGGTTCGCGGCCAGCCTCAGCTACCTAGTGAGGCACTCCGCAACTTAGTGAGACTTGGTTTCAAAATAAAGAATAAAAAATAGGGCTGGGGGTATAGCTCAGAGGTAGAATGCCCCAGAGTTCAATCCCCAGTACCACAAAAAAAAAAAAAAAAGATTCTGTATTCAAAAGGGAAATATCTATCAAAAGAAACATACTAATAAAGTACTATAAACTGGTATACACAGGGTTTTAATTATGTTTGGAAGAAATTTTTAGATCATCCTATTTATTGATATTGCTCACTAATACATCTCTTTTGTTCCTAAGTAAATGTTAACTAAAAATGTTCATGCTTAAATTGCTTTATGCTGAATGCCACACCAAGTGCTACAAGTTTATTAGGTCAATTAGTGTTTACTCATGATCCTATTGCTCTTACCAATACACAGAATTTACTGCTGACTCTTATTTGAGAATATTAAGTAAAAGTACATGTGTCATGTTTTCTATAAACTGCTAAACAAAATATTAAATACTACTAGTTCTAAAGGATGAGCTTTTTAATTATAGGAAACATTCGCATTCATATATGTATATACTAAAATATCTAGTTCTGAAAAGATAACTGAGTTTGAAATTGGGCTTAGTCTCTTACTTTGTGACTTTAGGCAGGTAGCATACCTTCTCTAATCTTCAGTAACTCACTTCTATGGCTTTCATAAGAAAGAGATGAAGTCAGGACAAGCATGTGATTGAAAATAAGTATCTGATACTCATTAGGTGAATTGCTCTCTTAATGTGTATCTACTTTTATTTTTCTAAGAGACACTTAGGTAGTAGGTGCTCTATAATTTTTAAAAGCAATACATGAATAGAATAAATGTTTTTGTCCTGTTTTCCTAGAAAATTTTGAGCCTTTGAATCGTACCCTTGAATTTGGCAAGAAGAAGCCAATTAAAATATTTTAGAGGACTAATATCTAGAATATATATATATATATATATAATAAAGTAAAAATCTTAGCACAAAAAATGTAATAAAAATTGAGCAAGTGAATTGCATAGACACTTCTCAAAAGAAAAAAATACAATTGGCCAATAAATATATAAAAAATGATCAATATATTTAACCATTACGAAAATGCAAATCAAATCAAAATTACTCTGAGATTCCATCGAACTCCAGTTAGAATGACATTCACCAAGAATATACAAGAATATAAACAATAACAAATGCTGGCAAGGATGTAGGGAAATAGAAACTCTTACACAAATTTGGAGGAATTGTATATAAATGAGTACAACCACTATAGAGATCAGTTTGGAGGTTCCTAAAAAATTACTAGGATGGAACCACTGTGCCACCCAGCTGTACCACTCCTCTGTATCTTTTCAAAATGATTAAAGTCAGAATACTATAGCAACCCATGCATATTTATAGTTACAATAGTATACTTTACAATAGCCAAATTATGGAACCAACCCAGATGCCTGTCAATAGATGAATGAATAAAGAAAATGTGTTATCTAAGAACAATGTAATTTCACTGAGCTATAAAGAAGCACAAAATCATGTCATTAGCAGGAAAATGTATTGGGCTAGAAAATATGCTAAGTGAAATCATCTAATATCGGAAGGCCAAGGGCTATATGTTTCCTCTCATATACAGGAATTAGAGAGAAAATAGGACAATAAGGAGAGAGACCTATTGTGTAGTGGAAGGGGTTTAGTGTAGGGAGTTCAGGAGGGGAAAAGGAAGGTTGGGGAATGAAACTATTCAATAATAACGTGGCAATATGTGAAGGCGTTACTCCCAATTTCATTAACATGTATGGGGAGGGAAGATGAGGGAGTCGGTGGAATGTGAAGGGAAATACACCAAGAACCGTGTACCTGTATGTTTTCATCCCATTGAAGCTCTCTTTGATGCATAATTATAGTGCTCTAACAAAATATGTTTTTAAAAATAAAAGCTATTTAATAAAAAATTCAGAGAGATGCATCAAAAGCCCATTGACAAATGATATTTGAAATGTACACAAGAGTACAATTTAAGTATTAAAGGAGTTTGACAGAAAAAATTTTGAGGAAACTCATGATATTTAGGTGACAGAGATAGAATAGATAATAGAGCTTTAAAGGAAATCTTATGTGCAATTAGATAGAGAGGAAAGGTTGAAATTAGAAATGTTTGAAGGGGAAGAAACCCTGAAAGAGGAAGGAATGTATAAAATATAGAATAAAAATTTAAACTATTTTGAGAGAAGACCAGCTTTCATGCTTTGATATGACTAAAAAATAAAACTATAAATATAAAAAAAATTCATTTTTGGTACAACCCTGTCATGACCTGCTAAAAATTCCCTGCTACCTATGAGTACTTGAAGGTTTCTATTACTTCTGTGATCCTTCCCATAACTCAATCTTCATGTGACAAAAATGGAACAGATTTTGAGGGTGTCAGTACAGAATGTCATTTTTAGTGGAGTCAATGACTGAGAAATACAAGCCCTGTAGAATATCAGCTTTAAAATCTGATCACATGAAACTTTCCATGAAATTACTAGCATCTAGCAAAGTAGAGACAATAATGTTGTGCTGCCCAAACTTCCTTGTTTTTTTGGTAGTTGGTGATTGTAATAATGGAAGAAAAATATGGATTAGTTATACGGATATATGGATTAATTATACCTTGAAATTATTTTTAACTTAATGCCTGTGTTAAGATATTCATTCAAGTATTTATTGTCCTAACAAAGAGTTATATATCTCATAATATTTTATATTTTTCCAAGATTTTATAATATGTTTAGTATTTTAAAATGCAGGAAATAAGTATTCTCATAACAAAAGATTGAAAGAAAATACAACATATAAGATATAAGAAACATTGCCATATAAATCAACTCAAAATAACTCATTAAAGTCCCATTTCCCTGGAACACACTTTTAGTTCACTTGAATTATACCATTTTCACAGGATAAATTTAAAATCATTGGGCAGATGGTTTCAAATGGGAACTTTTAACCAGCAAATATAGAAAAGGTTGAAAGGTCAAAATTTGAACTAAAATTTCAGAAAGAAGACTATTGACTATCTTCCTTGAAAGATACAATGAAGCTCTAAGAGAAAAAATTCTAAGATTCACATATGCAAACTTAAATGTTCTAGTTGCCACATATTAAAAATAAAACCAAACAGGTATAAGGAAATTTATAATATATTTCTTCTTAATAAAATTCAACATATTATTGGAATATTTAATAAATATAAAATTTATATTTTTAAAATTACTTTTACTCTCTTCGAAATTTGGTGTCTTATTTTACATTTCTAGCATAATCTCAGTTTGAGATATCCACATTTTAAGTGCTCATGACTTACCCTATTGGACAGTGAAGATATAGAGGTGGTTAAGGGTCTCAAGGTGCAAATGCAATGATTTTATACCTTGTTTCCAATTTCAATCCATAAAATCATACAAAGCAAATAAACTTAGAACCCTTTTCTTCTAAGTCTCCTCTCATTTATATTGTAATAAAATAAGAGATGGATAAAGTTAATGTACACATTTACTCTTTCTGCACCATGAACAGATGCTCCCAGGACAGGCATTGTTAGCAACTCAGTACTTTAGTCCCTTTCTTGTAGTTCAGGCATGTAACAAGACAATCAAGCAATAGCCACTCAGTAGAGAGAAAAACTCAAGACATAAAAGGGCTTCCTTTTAATTATAAAGAACATAAAATGCAGTATTTTTGGTTAAAAGTAAACACATAAATCGAGGAGTCTGAGAAATAAGGCATTGCAACTAACTGATGTCTGCATAATTTCCCTATTCCGTTTAAAGAGCCTCTTAGAAATGTGCCCTAAAGCATGACCAATGAGGCTGATGCCATTCTAAGCATTTTACAGCACCCGGAGTTTCCCATCAAATACATTCAGAGAGCTTAACATTTAATCACAGATTTAAATGATCACAATTGTTATGACTCTTCTACAATTCAAGTATGAAAATTATAGGGCAAGAGTTAGGAAAGGAGAATATAATTATTTGAACTTGACTTGAGCCAAACACTGGATTTTCTCCCCAAAGTTTCATTAAAAATATTATGATACCTTAGTGTAATCTGTGATTCTGAAAGTCTATATATGGGCTCTCCAGCATAAAAATGATCCACATATATATGTTCCTGCATTATTCTGGGTGGGGCAGTAGTGGTATAGGGGATATTATTTTCAGAAATGCCCCTTCAAAATCTATCAGTGATTTTACCTAAATTCTGCTTTAACATCTTATTAAATAAATTATGAATTGAAGAGTTGGAGAGGGAGAAAATGGTGGAAAATCCTATATTATAGTTACCTGTATATCTTTAAGAAAAAAAACCCAGATCCACAAAGATTTGTAGATTGATTTTCCAAGGTATGACTTAGCCTAAGTCATATGTCATGTCATGACTTGGGGAAACTTAAAGTTACAATGAGAAGCATATAAAAATCTAAAAAAAATTTATGCATGTTGTTTTTTGTTTATTTGCTTGTTGTTATTGTTAAAATTGTACCCATGCAATATAACAAAATAAAATTTGAAAAAAAAAAAGCTTGCAAGATTTTCTTGACCAACATCATACAAAACACTCTAACTTCATGGATTGATCAGAAATAAGAGTGGGAGGAAAGTGAGGAATGTTCCTGTCACCATCCATGAAATGTCACATATTATATCCCCTATCCTGTACAGTTACCACAAACTTTCAAGTAGCAAAGGGTTTTTTTTTGTTTTTGTTTTTGTTTTTTTTAAAATTCCACAATGTAAAGTTGTCTAATAGCTCTTTCTTTCTTTCTTTTTTTTTTTTTTGTGGTACTGGGGATTGAACTCAGGGGCATTCTACCTCCAAGCTATACCCCCAGCCCTTTTTTTTATTCTTTATTTCGAAACAGGGTCTCACTAAGTTGCAGAGTGCCTCACTAGGTAGCTGAGGCTGGCCGCGAACAGCACAACAGTTTTTATTTAAATAAACCAAAAACAAAAATCTTAGTTTTTGCCCCTGATATTTCACTAAATATAGAGGAATCTACAGTTGATTCTGTTTGTATTTCCTTGGTACTGCATCAATTGTACTTTCTTAGAAAGTATTCATAGAGGTAAAAGAGTTTGCCATAAAACATATGTGCAAATTATTTTGTATTCTTTTGACATTTATTGATCTAAAGCTATTCTTTCTATTTTGGAGGGGTACTAGGGATTGAATACAGGGGCATTCTTCTCTGAGCTGTACCCCCAGCCCTATTTTATTTTTTGTTAGGAAACAGGATTTCACTAAATTCCTGAGACTGGACTCGAACCTTCAATTCTCCTGTCTCAGTCTCCCAAGTACTAGAGTTACAGGCATATGCCACCACTTCCTGCCCTTTCTATTATTCAAAACTTTTACTTTAAAATTATAAATATGTTTGAATGCTGCATAATTAAGGGTAAAAGCCACTTTACCCTTATTATACAGGTTAGGAATGGTTTAAGAAACACTACCCCAAAACTTGACACATTGGTGCTTGAGAAAACTGAAAAAGCAAGAAGGTCTTTTCAACTTTCCTTTACTCTTCCGCCCTAGAGCAGGTTGTAAGATTCACATTCCAGAGATGTCTGCCCAACCAATACCTGAGGAAAGGCAGGCACCTCTCTAACAGAGGTCTGTTTTTTCCAATTCCCCTCTGTGTCTACACAGTGACATGTCTCTGTAGACACAGAGGAGAATCTGAAAAACAGGCATTATTAAATCCCCCTCACCATAGTCTATTACTGCTAGCTGTACCAGTTGAGCCCAATCATAGGGCTCCACAATGAGCCACTTTCTCATCAAAGCTAATAAGAAATGCATAGCCTTAAACTGGGCATAGTGGTTCATGCCTGTAATCCTAATACTGCAGAGAGACTGAGGGAGGAGGATCACAGATTTGAGGCCAGTGCACAGTATTTTGGCGAGACTCTGTTTCAAAACAAAAATTTTAAAAATAAAATAAAAGGGGCTGGGTGTTACTCAATTGTAGAATGATTCTGGATTCAATTCCCAATACAATAAAACAAGTTAGTGAAACTTCATAAGCTTACCTATACCTTTTGAGTCTCATTTCCAAAGAGAGTTACAGAAATTTTGGTTGAAATCATGACACTGATTTCATTTGCACAATTCTTTCTTCCTCGTATATCATGAACAATTTTCAATGAATGCTTGACTCCATTTATTTTTATATGAAAATTTAAATGTGAGAATATTTTTAAGATTAACTATGGTATGTAAATAATCATGCTGCATTTCTTTCTAAATAGAACAGTATGGAAAATTATCTTGGAAAAATGTAATTGTGGAAAAGATCTATAAATGCTTTTTGTAGTGTCAGTAATAGTATGTTTTTATATTTTTGTTACATGTTTTTAATTTATATTTATTAAATAAAATTTAAATACATCATTTGTACTTATACATTTTTTTTAGTAAACATTGTAGTCCATTGGATTGAATTACATGAAAGCATTATTTAAATTTTATTAGTTTCAGTTATTATAATTTTGATGCAATTGTTCGGATTTTTTTTATATTAGCTGAGCTATATCCTCCAACTACAAAGTTATTTATTTTTTATTTGTTTGCTTGTTTTACCAAAACTAAATTTTATGTAACCCTCCAATGTTAAATATAAGAAAATGTTAAATATAAGAAATATTTATATAAACATTTATAAATATAAAGCATATAAAGCAAATTACCTGGGCATCACTCAACTGGATAATGTAAAAGATGCAGTTAATATGATGCAGAAAAAAAAGCTCAACCTTAGATTTGAATAAAAACAAAATTATTGGATAAGAGTTATGATATTTTTAAATGAGGTAGCTAATTTTATACCTTATTTATTAGAGTCTATAAGAGACAAAAAGTTCTAATTTACTTTAGTAAAAACTAAACATGTAAATAATCTTAGAAGTTTCATTTTAGGACTTAAATGAAAATTAAGTTTCCAAGATTTATGACCAAAATTTCTGATCTCATTTTTCTTTAGAGTACCAACCCCACAAACCATGAAATTATTCAGAGACTGGTCAAATAAGAACCTTCTAATACTCCAGTTGGGAATGGACAATAACAGCAGATTATATCTTGATATATTTCCAAACAACTTATTCATTTTGTATCATTGAGAACAACTAACTACCTAACCAATAGAATATTTTAGCATATTCTTATATACACAAATATCATATCACTTGCAGAAAAATGGATGGAACTAGAGGATGTCATGCTAAGTGAGATTAGCCTGTCTCAGAAAATGAAGAGTCATATTTTTTTCTTATATGTGGAAACTATAGATAAAATATAAAATAAAAAAGGACTTCAGGTAAATAAGGAGAGAGACCAGTAGAATCATGGAAAGGGATTGGGGGGGGGATTGGGAAGGGAAAAGGGAGACTTGATGAAGGAAATAGTTCAAATCTTGTTACCTACATCTATGAAGTCATCAATATCAATCTCAATAACATGTGTGGGCGTGGGAAGAGCCAGGTGGGATTCAGAGAGAACACCAAGTGCTGTGTGCATGTATATTTCTATCACTCTGAACCTCATCGTGATATATAATTACAATGTACCAATAAAGTATATATAAAAAGAGAGGAAACCATGAGTCTTTTTTAAATAATACAATTACTTTACTCTAAAATTTAAGTGTTTATTTGTTTTATGTGTATATAGATTTGAAAGTGTGATGACATGAATTAGATTAGATAAGATTTATTGTGAACACAAATTCTACATAAGAGTCAAGAATAACTGTTCTTCATATATTAAATTTTGGCTTATTTTCTAGAAAACAGATGCATAAACTGAAAATGTACATAACACTGAAAAATATACATGATCTAAAAATATAAAATTTAGGACTATAGCAATTTCTTTAAGAAATAGCTTTATAATGTAGTATGTAGGGTGAAGGAGGCCTGTTAGGCATGACTTAATATTGTGCAAAATAATACACAACATAAAATATCATAAGGGCATACATGAGGGAGTCATCAAAGATTCAAGAAAAATCCAAATATCAATCAATACAGATCATATCATCCTGAGACAATGGAAGCTAAAGGGAGATCGACTTGAGATGGGTCAGGAAAATCATCATTCACAGGAATTCACAGAGGAAAGTTGAGGAAGATTAATTTTTCTGCTAGGTTTTCATCCAATAATTGGCGTCATTTGGCACCTTTTGCATAGCCAATGAAAGAGAAAGAGTGAAAACAATGAGTTCTGGAAGCAGACTTATCAAATTCTATATGGTTTCTTCACTATGTTACCTAAAAGGCAATGAACTCTAAGGAAGAAGGCAAATTACTATTCAACATTGATAACCACAGGTAGCAAAGAAACACATACCCCACATTCCACAGGAATCTATGGAGAAAAGAAAAATTGGAAAATAATTACTGTTATAAAACTTGCATTTTATCAAAATGACTATTTGCTTTGATATTGCAAATAACTAGAAATGTTGCACCATTTTTATATTCCCTGAACAAAAATAGAACATTTCAGATGAAATATCCTGTTTTAAAATGAGAAGTCAATAACTACTATACTCTAAGATATTAAAACATAACAGAATGTTCCACAGAATCCAATAGACATGATTCTTTTCAACTGTACCTCAAGGCTAACCCATTTTTCTCACTTCCTGAAGTATTTGACAGCCTACAACCCTCTCTCTTTGTACTGTGCTAAGAGGTAAACTGATCTGTCATTGACACTGGTATACAATTCTTCTCTCAAGTCCAGGGAAAAGTTGAATTTCTTACCAGGCTGTCAAGAGTTCATGCACTCGTACTGTCAGAGTTTTCTGCATTTATATAAGTCTAGTTATAAAAGCATCTGTAAGTCTTTTCAGCAATTAGTTTCTTGGTGACTGGTTAATAGTGTCCCTTCAAACATCTGATACTTACGACAATGAAAGGGAAATGGTCTGTTGAAATGTGGCCTACCAATCATTAAATTCACTCCTCAATGGGAGAATAGCATTTTACATGTTTCCTTTGAAAAATGTTAAAAATGTATGCATGAGATTTTGGAAATGGCAGTGGTTTTAAAATACCAGGAGTCTTTTTGTGTTATGATTCTATAGTGAAATAAAGTAAAAGGTCAGCCTATTCTGGGTATTTCCTAAAGATTTAAATAACCAGAAGCAGATCAAATCTTTCCATAATGAATTACACATACAATAGGGTCCTATGTTCTAAATATTTTTTTTAAGAACCAGGAAAAAATTAAGGTCCAGTATATTTCTAGGCATTTATGGGACATCTCCAACTCAAGTATCCTCATAGGTCATTTATTTTATTTCATGCTATTTTATTTTATGTTAGTTTATTTTATTTTTGACACTGGGGGTTGAACCCAGGGATAATTTATCCTTGATCTATACCCCCAGCTCTATTTTATTTTATTTTTTTAAATTTCGAACTAAGGTCTCATTAATTTGCTAAAGGCCTTACTAAATTGCTGAGGTTGGCCTTGAACCTGAAATCTTCCTCTCTCAGCCTCCCAAGTACTAGGATAACTGGCATGTGCCATCACATTTGGCTTTGCTTTATTTTATTTTATGTTTTATACTTGCTAAAGCAACTTGAATACTCCTAAGTGATATTCCTGACTTTCCCATGCAAATCACACCTTGACTTCCCCCTTGAAAATCACATTTTGTTGGACGGGGGAGGGGGGTGCACACTAATATATATCAAGGTTACTCACTAAACTGAACTTGAGAGGGAGGGAGGGCGAGGGAGCAGGGTGGGAATTTGGGGAAGGGGTCAAATGAGAATTGTGAGCACATATATCGTTATCAATTTGTACCTAACAAAGATGTATGCTTGCAATGTATGAATAAAAATAAAAATTAAAAAAAAAGAAAATCACATTTTGTACATTTTTCCATATCTTTCTTGATGATAACTGGTAATATTAGATTACAAAGAAAATGGACCATCAATAATTCCTAAAATAGGTAGACCAAAATAATATCTCCAATATCAAAATGTGATTTTTTTTATACCTTATTTCAAATTTGTTGGGGATTTCAGAAATGTGATGCTTTTGCCATTGCAAAAGTTGATTGAGTTTTAACAATATTCTTCTTTCATGGGCTGCCATTGGCAATTCCTAATTTTGAGATAATATTTTAAAGCAGGAGCTGCTTTCTGAAAGTGCTATGCAATTCAATATAATTATCTTGAGTCAAAATTTTTCTGCTTCTTAACATAGTTTTGGAAATTGTAATAAATCATCAAGTTAGAGAGTATAGTATTTCCTACTACTAGGAAGAAGAAATATTAAATAAAAGTATCTAATTATGCAAAAATCCAGGCCAAGAAATATGAAACCCTGATCTCTGTTACAGAAGACCTATGTAGTGAGAAGATGCAATAGGATAAAATGAAATCTAATTTAATAAATATAAGAACATTTGATTTGATTTGATCAATCCAGTGAAGAAACAAATGTATAAGGGGAACATCCATCTCCATGTCAAGGGATTAAAAATCTAGATTTAATGTCAAAAATAGTTTTAGTTGTTTTGTGTGTGTTTGTATGTGTAGTATAATTATAACTCTCTGTGTGTGTGTGTGTGTGTGTGTGTGTGTGTGTGTGTGTGTGTTCAAATATTACCATATATATATGGCAGGATTTGGAAGTTCAGCAGACTGCTTATATTGGTTCCTTTAATATAGGGTCAGTTCAGGTATGGTCTGTAATCCCAGTAATTGGGAGGCTGAGATCAGAGGATCACAGGTTTGCAGCCAGCCTCAGCAATTTAGCAAAGCCCTCCATAACTTAGTGAGACCCTGTTTCAAAATAACAAAATAAAATAGGGCTGGGGGTATAGCTCAAAGAATGCCCCAGGTTCAATCCCCAGAAACACACACACACACACACACACACACACACACACACACACACACACACATATATATATACTCACATGCATATATATATGCTCAAATATAATTAAACGGTAGTATATTAAATAGTTAAATATACTTAGTTATAGATATAGAAGTATAAATATACTTAGTTACATATATATATAGTTATATACTAGTATTAATATCACTGAAATTCTATTCAAAAGGTTAGTCATTTCATATGTTTATGCCTAGGGTCATCATTTGTTGAAAGCTACTCTTTCCCTATTATTAATATAAATAAGAGACATTGTCTAATTGATTTATCCCACATAAAATGCCAGAATAAATCACCTTGCATTTTACAACTTTAAAATAGTTTTTTAAATGTCTAATAAAGTAACACAGAGAGAAAGCTCTACAAAAGCACCAGGTACTGCTGGAATATAGAAGCAATAAATCATCCATCCATTCATTCAGCAAATATTTGCTTATGGCCATGACATACTACATACACTACCAAGCAGAGACAATGATGAGAGCTAACATTTATAGGGCGATTTTACCTGGAAAGACATTGATCTAGGCATTTATTCAACTTTTACTAATAAACAAACTGAATCAGGCATGAGTAATAGCAGCTTCCCAATGCCACACAGCCCAAGAGCGGCAGAACTCATCTTGGAACGCAAGCAATCAAGCTTTGAGCCCCTGCTTTAAACCACTGATCTCTATTAATTTTATAAGTTTGCTTTTCATAAGAAAACTGGACAAAGAAGATAAAAAGTCACCTGAAAACTGAAAATACCTCAACAAGAGCATCATGTTTCAGAATATGGAGTGGCCGAGAGCCCCAAGGTAGAAAGGAGTCTCAGATAACTAACTATCCAAACCCTTTGAAGTTCAAGGCTTGGATTATTCTATTTACTGATTTAGAAAATCAAGACAGTACAGGGGACTCTGACTTAGAGCTGAAAACTAAAGTAAACTCCAAGGCTTTGCAATTTCAAAAGAAAAGTTTGTGGAGTCAGAGGAAAAGGACAAAAAAAATTTAAGAAGCAAAGAACAAAGAAGAGGTATTATCAGGGGAAAAGATGCTTTCAAGTAATTTTTTAAGTAATACTAGAACAGAGGACTTCACAGACAAAGGCACCTAATTCCCTAAATTTCTTGGTTAAAACACTTGACTTTTTAAATTAATAAGCTGGAATGGAGGGTTTTTTAACTTGACAAATGGTATGTGTCAATTATTCTAAATGTCAAGTTCAATAATGAATGTACAGAATGTGTAGAGATTAAAAACCGATATGTAATTGTATAGGACTACATTTATTAAATGCATGGGGTATCTTGTTCATCATAAATTGAAGGTAATACAGATGTCTTCAAAAAGCTTTTAATCCATTTTCCACTGGAAAAATAGCATAAAAGGAGCTCAGGTTCACAGGCTAATTATCAGTGGATTCATCAGACTTTATGTTAAGCTTATATATTAATATTTATAATAAAGTAGACAATATTATGATAATGTGCTCATTATCCAAACTACATAAAGTTCTTATTTTCTTTTAATCCTTTGAGAACTTGCGAAAACAACCTAGATTTAATTTGAGGAAAATGAGGAAGCAGGAAAGATAATTCAAAGCAAATCCCTGGCCTTCAGAATGTTTTGAAAGGTAATGGTACTATGGCCCTATCAAATGTTACATTATAATCTATTGCATTATTTTTCTTTAACATAAAGGCAGCACTGTCTTACTGGGCATCCCTTGCATGATCTGATCTATTTCTTTTTTCTTGTATGTGGAACAAGACGTAGAGAAATAGAAAGATTTTTCAAAGTAAATTAGACAAAAAATAAATAAATAAAGGAGGATTTTTTTTTTTCATTCAGATAGCTGAAAACAAAACAAAACAAAAGAGACTGTGGTACCAAAGAGGACTAAAGAGGGTGCTCTAGAGAGGTAAGAAAGATATTGAATAAGGTAAACTTAACTGGGCTATAGGAAATAGAAGAGAAAGACTAATGGGAAACACAGCAAAAGTCAGCTGCCTGTGGTGAGTCTCCAGGCAGTGAACTCTGTGCAGGCCAGTGTGGAATCTCCAAAATACAATCAGTCAGGAAAGGCACCAAGAGATTGACAGTGACAGCAAATCAAAGAAAGGGGCAAGGTACAGCCTATGCTGTATTTACAAACCACTAGTCACTACCTCCAAATCATAACCAAAGTTTATAACCAGAATTTCTTCACCGGGCAACTGTTATTAACTGCATTGATTTACTATCTGTCTTTACTCTGACGAGAGTCTACATTGACTTGCAGTTTGACAGTTTAGAAGTTAAAAAAAAAATCAAATATCATCTTTCATACCCAATAAAGAGACACTCACTTAAAAAAAAAAAAAAAAGGCATCTTCAGTGAGAACAGTAGCTGTCCAGGCTGATGTTTACACAGGCTGACAACCAACCACTCCCACCTATTTACAGAAAGAGGATTTCTGATAGTACTTCCTTTCCTTTCTATGGTTCAAATTATACATTGGTATAAAAAGTATACTTTTGTAAATATAGAAGACACTTCAAAATGCATTTTTTAAAAATTTGGTTACCATGTAAAATAAAGGTTTTAAAAGTCATGTGCCACACAATGACATTTCAGTCAACAATGAACCGCATAAACAATGTTGGTCCCATAAGATTATAATGGAGTTAAAAAAACTACTATCGCCTAGTGACATTTTAGACCTTGTCATGACATAACCTGATGTATTACTCGAATGTTTGTGATGGTGATACCGGTGTGGGAAATAATTCTACTGATCTACCAATCACATAAAAGTATACCATACACACTTATGTTTACTTAGGTTTAGTACATCGTGCCTAAAAAATTATAATAAATGATTATGCTAAGGGTTTGTTTATTTACTACATATATTTTTATCATTATTTTATTGTACTCTTTTTTTTTTTTTCTTTTTGGTACTGGGGATTGAACCCAGAGGCATTCTACCTCCGAGATACATCCAAGCCCTCTTTTTATTTTTGGTTTTGAAACAGGGTCTCTCTAGGTTGCTGAGAGTCTTTAGCTGTCTACAAACCGTCAATTCTCCTAGCTCAGCTTCCCGAGCACCGAGATTATAGATGTGTGCCACCATGCCTGGATGCAAACTCGTACTTTTTAGGTAAAGAGTTTTCAGTAAACACCATATCTTGTTATGCCTGAAGCAGCCTTGTATATCTTAAGTCTAACCTAATTTCTTGATTGTATCATTTTCTCCTTGATTTAATATCACATTGGTTTCTTCATCATGGTCCTAAGTAAATAGGCTATAGCATATATTGTGCAGGGGAGCAGGCACATCTTGGGCTGTGTGAGTATATTCTATATTCACATAATAATACAATTGACAAACGGACATATTTGTCAGAATTTACCCTCAAAAAGTGACACAAGATTATACATGTGTAGGCTTATATTTGTGTGAATATATGCATATGTTTTTTATAAAAGTGTGCATACATGGAACCACACAAAAATTTCATTTTGAAAAGATAATTGGTTGACAGTTCACAAACATTTCAGGGAATGTGGCAAAATTTTAGAGCTCGTACATTTTCCAGAGCAAGATATTTTAAATAAATTTTCAGGTATGGAAATCTGAAAAATTAGATGCAATCAATCTTAAGAATGAGGCCAAAATTTTGCAGAGCTATATACAAATGGAATTTCTGTTTTCATCTCAATTGTACATTAGCACCGGATATTTGCAGTCAAGGAAAGTAGTCCAGATTTGTGTTTCACTCCCCTGAGTTATATTTTTATGATTTTCTACTTTCCTTCTCCAGGATGGTAGGCTGGGAATGGTTGCCCATAAGCACTTTGTTTATCTCTGCAGAAGTGGCATTTCATTTGATGTTGTAACCATAACTGTGATATCTCTATTTTTACTTTTCATTATTTTCTGCTCATTCTATTACAGTGGGTCCAATCACCACTATTACAGCTTTTCAATACTTATGTAAATAGCTTGCATAATGTAGCCTTGCATATTTTTAAATTCCTTTGCATTTGTAACTTTTGATATTTTAAGCCTATGTTTCCATCTACCAAATTCTCTGAAAGTGCTTGTCTCCTTTCCCCCATATAAGGCCTGTGCTCTGACTCTACAGCATACTGTTTCTAGAATCATCATTTACCTTCTAAAGTTATTTAATAATGGCAATAATGAAAGGAAAAAACTACTTTAAAATGAAGAGTATTCCAACTTGTCCCCAATATTTCCTTACTAGCTTAAGTTTTCTCCTAATTCAGCTGACATTTTAAGTCCCTACTGAGTAATAAATGCTGTGCTAGGTGTTGGAGTTTCAAATAACCATCTCTGTGTGTGTGGTACTATGGATTGAACCCAGGGGCATTTTACCTATGAGTTATATGTCCAGCCCTGTTTTTTTTTTCTACATAGAAACAGGTTCTTACTAAGTTGTAGAAGGCCCCCCTAAGTTGTCAGGGCTGACCATGAACCTGCAATTCTCCTGTCTCAGCTTCCGAAGTACTGGGATTTCAGGCATGTGCCACCACCACTCAGCTAATAATCATCTTTGATTTCAAGAATCTCAGAGTGTAATGAGAAATGTTGGCAAAGAAGGAGGAAGGAGAAGGAAAAAGAAGAAGAAGAGAAAAGGAGGAGGAGATGAAGGAGGAAGAGGAATTAATGATTATATTCTAATGTGACAATTGCTGAGATAGAAATATGCCAGAATTCAGAGCCACAAAGACCTGGGGGAATCAGGAACTACTTCACAGATAGAATTGCATCTTAGAAAACAGTAGAGGTAAACTAGATGTTCCACAAAGAAGGAATAGCTGGAGCAAAGGCAGCATGTCATAGGAGTCATTACAAATTAAGTATTTTAATTGAAGACCTTCCTCATGATCTCAATATTTGATCACACATTTCTGTTACTGATTCTACTAATTAGCTTTGAAGATGAAGCAATGACATTTTATTCATGACCTTTTTATAAAAGAACACAATGGAACAGACAATTCAGATAAATATATGATACTGGTTTAAAGAGCAGTCATAAAATGCTATATTAGTATTTGATTTATCCACTATGATAGTTCTGTTATTCAGAAATTTGATAATACTCATAAGAAAAATAAAATTTTAAAGCATTTAGCAGCATAAAATGCTACATTTTTAATTTATTCAGCAAATAATAATTTCATTGCTAATTTTCTTTAAATAAACAATTGTATATCTTAAATGATAATAAAAATTATAGTATTAAAATAGTGATACATGTGATCGCATCTATAAAAATACATTTTAATGATGTATTCTATTTTAGGGAAAAATGCACAAGCAAATTCATAGTTTTAAATGTACTACAGATTAGACTCAAAAAGTGTGAAAAAAAACAAGTTCATTAAAACAAACAGAGATGATCAAAAATGTTAAGGAACTTGTAATTACTGATTTTTCATAGTTCAGTATGAAATAAGAGGACAGCTGAAGAAGCTCAGTGTTCGGAGAAGTTCCCAAGGACCAGTAAGGTCAAACACTAGGTAGTATGTGCTGACACAAAACCAAGAGTAGAGAGATGAGCCCAGAGCCCCCAGGGATGGGAACAGAGGTTCTCAGTGCCAATAAAGATGCCAAATCCGGAGCTACAGCTAAAGCAAACAAGGGACCTTCAGAAAAACCTGTCTCAGAAAAAAATGTTATATATTAGGACCCTAGGTACTCAATAAGTAAGCTTCAGAGGCTCTTCCAATTTTTTGAAAATTATGCAAACTTATGCACATGCACACACATGAGACACTTCTCCTGTAATAAATATTCCCTTCTTCCAATATATTTTTTCAAAGGAGTCCTTGAAGTTTTAAGCATGCTGACCTAGGATAAATCTAATGTAAGTCAGATTTCAGTAGTAAATGTGATTTGGTCTGCTTTTTTCTGTAGTAGAACTTGCTATATACTACACTTCTTTTTTTTTTTTTTTTGGCCTAACACCAGCAGAATTATTGAGGAAGCTCAAAATGATGTAGTAAACTCATTCTTACTCAGATCTCATGAGAAAACATGAATGACTTAAAGAACTTCTGATACAAGTAAAAGAAATTCTCTATAATTATAAAAGGGAGCTGTTTTTAGAACTATTAAATTGTCATTGCCCATAATTGAGGTTGTATCCCAACGGTAGAATCAATGGCACCACTTCTTATTAAACCAATAAGTCTTGGTCCCTCTACAGCATAGCACATTCCCAATTGTGAGCACTTTAAGACAAACTACCATGGACAAATGAAAGTTATGGTTAAAATAATTCTTAGATTTTTTTTTTCTGAAAATATAGTCATAGCTTTCAAATTCTATGATTTTACTTTAAACGCATATAACAAAGCATCCGATTGTTTTTGTCTTACAAGTTTCATATATTGAAGGCCTAACCCCAGGACCTCACAGTGCTATTTTATGTGAAGGGATCTTTACAGAGGAAATAGGGTGACCATAAGGTCCTTAAAGAGGACCCGTACCCAGTATAACTGGTGTCCTGATATAATGGGAAAATTTGAACACAAAATCATGCACAGAAGCAAGAGGACAGGAAGACACAGGAGAAAGACAGAAGTCTACAAGCCCAAGAGAGATGCCTTAGGACAGTTCTTTCTCTTACCAAGTTTAGTAAGAACCACTGTGGATGAGGACTGGATCTTGGACTTCTATCTCCCAGAACTGTGAGACAATAAAGATTTGTTATTTAAGCTACTCTGTTTGTGCTAATTTGTTATGTCAGTCCTAGCAAAAGAAAGTACAATAATATTAGCAGTAATAAAACTATTATATTGTATTATTTTTCTATTGCTATTATAGCAAATTACTATAAACTTAGTGGCTTTAGCAGTATAAATGAATATCTTACAGTTTCAGAATTCAGAAGTCTCATGGGACTAAAACCACGGTTTAAGGAAGTACAAATCTCTTCTGGAGGCTCTTCAGGAGGATTCATTCCTAGCCTTTTTCAGTTTCTAGAGGTTACCTGCATTCCTTGGTCCATGGCCCCATCATTTTGATCATTGCTTCTACGATGACCTCTGTTTTTGACCCTGATCCTCCTGCCTCTTTCTTATAATGATGCTTAGGCCTATAACATAATTCAGGAAAATTATTACATTTTTCAAAATAAATAAATAAATAAAGCACTTAGTCATATCTGCCATTTTTTTTTCTCCAGGAAGACTTTGGATATGACTAACCTTAGGGAACTATTTTTTACCTGATCACAGATATATTGAGTGATTAACAAAACAACCAGCTACGTATTATATCTTAATTTTCTTATATGAGAATTGCTTTATGTGGTACATATTATTATATTTATTTTATCTGAGGATTTCAAATTTTGAATGTTTGATAAATTAGCTACTCTAACCTTTTAAATTATATCAGTAAATGTTATGTTTATTGTCACTAAGTGTCTATTGTTCACATATATAAGTGGGTTTTTGTTTGTTTGTTTGTTTGCTTGTTTCTTGTGGTCCAGGGGATTGAACCCAGGGGCATGCTACCTCCAAGCTACACCCCCAGCCTAATTTTATTTTTTATTTTGAAACAGGATCTTGCTAATTTGTGGAAGATGTCCTTGAACTTCCTGTCTCAGTCTCCTAAGTACTGAGATTACAGGCATGTGCTATTACTCCCAGCTATTAAGTGTTTTTTTTTTTTTTTCACATAAAAATGTTGCTTCTATCATTTTCAGTTCCTGCATATCGGTTCATTATACCACATTTGGTCAAGTCAAGGGAAGATGAAACAGCAGACTGTAGACAATGAGTATGATTTACAAAATACGACTGAGAGTGGATTGGGTAGAAATAAAACTGTCTTTACGAAGGCAGGGGAATTGTTGGGTTCTAAAAGACCATAGTAAGCGCTGTTACATATGGGCACCAAGAGAAGAGATCTGCAATATCTGC
Source organism: Graphiurus murinus (assembly GCA_004027655.1). Lineage (NCBI taxonomy): Eukaryota > Metazoa > Chordata > Mammalia > Rodentia > Gliridae > Graphiurus > Graphiurus murinus. Next base: position 59,549 of record PVLC010002825.1, on the reverse strand, counting down.
AAGGGCAGAGCTGGTCAAGCCTTACAAACATGACTTTTTGGCACAAAAGCCTGGGCCAGAGCAACACTGAGAGGAAGGACCATGTCTGTTCATCAGCAGAGGTATTGATTCGCTGAATAAATCTATGGTGAACATGAGGGATTAGCTCCATTTTTATTTTTTTTATTTTTATTTATTTATTTATTTTTTTTTGCATGAAGGAGACAATGCCCAACTCTACTAAATAGGTGAAAGTGTTTCCAAGCAACCAGAGGGACAATTATTTAGCAAGTGACTAGTTTTCACAAGCTCTTCTTGGCACCAGGAGACAGAGAATTATTGATCTGTGAACTGAAGAACCCGAGAGCTGAAGTACAGCAGAGGATGGAATGTCTGCAGGTGAAGGGCATGAGTCAGAAGTCCCAGGAAACAGAGACAAAGGGTCTCTGGTAGACAACAGCACCTTTCTTTTTTAATCAGGCACATTCTGAGAACTTTTAACATACTAATTGTTTTTACCCTTGTAAACATTTTAGGAAGAAATTACTACTGTTTTCTTCTTCATTGGCATGCCTTCAGTCAAAGGCCACAAGGGAAACACCTGGATTCACTCTAGACAGACTGCTGTCTGGAGACAGAAATAAATCTATGATTGAATATGTTAAAAAATCTTTTCTTTAAGGAGGACAAACTATAATGATAATAATAAAGTAGAAGACACTCATATCAGCAGGCATTTTGGGGTTTACATGGGACCTTTCTATCTTGTCTACATTTGGACAAAATTGTCAATGGGTCTTTTTTTGTCCTTCTTTATCTTGACCTTTATTAAGGTCACAGACTGACCTTGTCTGTTACTGATGATATCTGTGATATTTTTATTTTCAATAATGGAACACCAAGACTTGGCTGTATCAATCCACTTTCCCCAAATCAGAGACTATTTTATCTTTCTCCATCTCCATGTTATTTAAAAAGAGATAGAGGCCCAGGAAGTGCCAGTAACTTACTAAAGGTCACACAGGTAAGTACAAAACAGGAATTTTAGCACAAGTACTTGAGCTCAAGATTCTAAATCTTGTGGTGGCCATGGTGGCAACTCCAACCCAAGTTCCCCAGCCCAGAGCTCCCCATAAAGATCTTCTGAGAGGTCTAATGCTATGGAAATATTTAAAGGATTCAATTTCTATGTTTGTAAGCTTCTTAAAACCAATCTTTCTAAGCTAGTGCCTGTGTTGTTTCTAATAAATACTGTATAGAACCATATCTATATTCTAATTAATGCTTATGAGCGAATTGTTTAAAAGTTTTAGATACAGTATTTGCAATATGTTTGAAATTATGTCTTATATAACTAAATTTGATGAAAATATTTTTGTCAACTTAAAATTTTTTCAAGTAGTGATTAATTTTTCAAAATTATTTTAGGAATTACCTGAGCAATATTTTTAAGATGACTGATTTATACTGCTGCTATTTGCACTAGTATTGGTACTAGTTGTTTGATACCTTAATTCTATACAAATATATTCAATATACTTTTATTGGTGCATTGTAATCGCACATCATGATGAAGTTCAGAGTGCTAGGGAGACACATGAACACAATACTTTATACATTTTCCCTGGATTGAAATTTTTAACATGTAGAGAATGACTGTTAGAAAAAAATTAAAATATTTTTATATTTATTTGAGATGCAATTTAATGAAAAACAACTTTCAAAAAATAATAACTGGAGAAACTAGTACAACTTTAAAATGTGTATGAGGATTATGATTTCAAATAATTAAAATGTGTAAATGTAAAATAAATGTATATATTAAAATAAAATGCAGAATACTTCAAATAAAATGCTAGATACTTCAAATATCTATATTCTAATTAATGCTTATTAGAGAATTGTTTAAAAGTTTTAGATTCAGTATTTGCAATATGTTTGAAATTATGTCTTATATAACTTAATTTGATGAAAATATTTTTGTCAACTTAATTTTTTTTTCAAATAGTGATTAATTTTTCAGAATTATTTTAGGAATTACCTGAGAAAATTTTTAAATATGACTGATTTATACTCTTGCTATTTGCACAAGACAATCTAATTTTATAAGACTCCTTGAGTCTCTTTGAAAAAGGAACCCAAAGAAGAGGCTAGGGTTACAGCCCTTATGCTGCTGTTATGCCTTGATTAGATCCTATTATGTTTCATTCCATTGTTCCTGAAATCCATTCTTTATAGTTTCTTCCATTTAAGTCAAGGGGGGAATGCACAGAAGGGGAACCTCTGTCTTACGATGCTTACGGTAGCCAGAGCAAATAAGCCAGCCTTTTCTGCTACACAGCCTGTACCCAGTTCACTATCTTGAGAAAACACCACAGGCAAGCTCCAAAGTTTATCAGTCCTGACATATAAGTATGAATCTACTTTCCATCCTCTCCCCAGGCAATGTTGGTTCCAGAACCTATTTGAATTGCTAAAAAATATTTTCCAGAGAAATATTTTTTTCTCTAAGTTAACTTTTATGTATTTGTGGATGTTCTGTTATTTATCTAACTGGTTATGTATGGCTTTCTTACAATCTCACTCTAGAATTTAATGACCAGCCACCATGATCTATATTGATTTTACCTATTTTAGTATTCAGAAAAAGTAGACATTGCACATTTTGTTACAGACAGATCAAAATGATAGTACAGTATATTAGTAAAGATATTTTATTCATATATAAGAGGAAGGAGTCCTAACTATGCTAGAGCAGAATTTTAGATGCATCTGTTGAGAGAATTTAGAAGATATAACTCACATGTATTTAAAATTTATTTGCATCTACTGATTTGCTTAGAAGTTTGCACCTTTCTTGGAAAAAAAGAAAGAAACTCAGAATACCATGTTATAATTAAATAAGCCACAGGATGGCTAATAAATTAATATTATCAGGAGATGAGGAGGATGGGTTTGAAAGCCCCAAAGAAAGCATTTTATAAAAAGGGAATGTGGCTTTGCCAAGGACAGGTGTCTAGTTAAAAAACTAGACCCAATGACAGAGACTGGGCTGCCACTGATGGGTTTCAGGAGCAAGAGAATAAAATGTAACAGGATCTAATCAGGGCCTATCCTCAGCATAAATGCTGTAACCCTAGCCTCCTGCTTGGGGTCTTTTTTCAGAGTCTCAGAAAGTGGAGCACTGCTTCTCAGTGAAACCATGGCACTATTGTTTTAATTCAACCCAGCCCTCCTTGTGGTATCTTGGGAGGAAAGAGTTAAATGAAGCTCAGAAGAAATGGCAGACAGTCAGGGTTTAGCTACCTAGTGAGGCCCTCCACAAATTAGTGAGACCCTGTTTCAAAATAAAGAATAAAAAATATAGCTCTGAGGTAGAATGCCCCTGAGTTCAATCCCCAGTACAGCAAGAAAAAAGAAATCAGCTGCTCTGGAATCCTTTTGAGCAGACAGAATGCAGACTTGGAGAACTGAAGATGCTCTAGTTTTTCAGAGTTAAGATGTGCTGAATCTTAAGGAATGCCTAGGAAAGCAGAGACTGTGGTGGTGGTCAGGACAGTGAGATGCCTGTGTGAGCAGCTGCCTAGAGTTGGTGTCAAGCCACAATCAGAGGCTCAGGCTTTATTATCCATTAGGAGGAAGAGTAAAATAAATAGGATTTTGAAAGGGGCAATTGTGATCCTACGTACTGAAGTAGGCTCATTTTGATGCACAAAATGATGACTCATGAAATATTTCAGTATTTATATTTTATATTTTAAAGATCAATAACATAATGATTTTTTATGTTATAGACACCTGGAAAATAACTAAGATGGGTTAAAATAGTTTACCGTAAATCCAATAATCTAAGTATTTACAAAAGACCAGATTGAAGTCTAGAAATCATGGCTTAACATTTTCAGAAAAAGATCATTTATATGTAAGACAACATTTTGTTTCTAAAGCATATTTTATAATAAATGTTAAACTCACTGAAAAATCAGTAAATGCAAATATTCCTATCACAGCAAAATTTACAAATGTACAAGGTATTTAAGATAAAATTTAAATTATTTTAAGTCATTTAATTTGGGGGGTTACTGAGGATGGAACCCAAGGGCATTCTACCTCTGAGTTACACCCCCAGCCATATTTATTTTGAGAAAAGTTCCCACTAAGTTGCTGAGGGTCTAACTAAGTTTCTGAGACTGGTCTCAAATCTGCGATCTTCCTGTCTCAGCCTCCCAAGTACTGAGATTACAGGCATATGCCACCATGCCTGTCTTCATTTAAATTTTCATAATATGGGTCAAGTTGAATAAGATAAATCTATTATGTATGGTTTTGTAATTATTTCTTTAATTAAAGGAAGACTTTAAACTACAAACTATAGACTAATAACTTTCGAATTTATACCTTCATTTCCATTTTCTCCTTAGCACTCCACACTCATATCTGTACACCTTCTGACAGATGAAGATGTCTACAAGAAGTCTTGAACTTTGCCATGACCACCAAGGAACTCATATTTCTTTATCAGCCTTCTGTTCCAGTAATCTTCCTCAACTTATTAAAAAACAAATCCATTCTTACAATGCCTAAGACAAAAAGCCTTTGTCATCCCCAAGTCCCCTCTTCAAGGTTTCTACTGAATTCCTCAAGAAATCCTATGGACTCCTCCGAAATATATCCTGGGCCTGACCATCTCTCACTATCTGCTTTGTTCATACCATCTGCACAGTACTGCAAGCATTCCCTAACCTGTCTCTATGTGCCTACTCTTTCCATTCTCCAGATAATTTGATCAAATTATTCTACTCTTTTAAAAGTCTCCAATAACTTTCCATCTCTGCTAGGTGATTGGCCCTGTAAGGTTTCTCTTGGTCTTCAAGGCTGCATTTTGACTTAGTTCCTTACAACCATGCCAAATTCAGCTTCGGTCATCTCTTCTTCACATTCTTTCATTCTAGCTACAAAGGCTTCATAGTGTCAAACAAATTCCCAGATTCCCAAACCAAGCCTTTTTCATTTGCTTTGTATTCCAACCAGAAAGCTCTTCAGTGAAATATATGCACAACTTTTACCCTCACTTTTTAAAAACTATACTCAAAAATTGCATTTTTAGAGTTACATTTTTATTTGGTTACCTGATAGAATAAGGTTTACCTTCCCTTTAACATTACCAGTTGTATTTATTTTTTTTCCTTGCAATAATCACACAATATATACTCATTTTGTCTGAATATGTCTTCTTCCTTTGGAGTATAAATGCGTGAGGTCATGACACTGTCGGCTATGTCCACTATGCTATCCAGCACATGTGTAGAAGATTCTCAATAAAGATCTATGAGCTATATTCAGTAATGTAAAAAAAAAGAAACTTCATGATTTTAATATACCTAATTTTAACATATCATTTAATGGCTTTGAAATAATTCACTTTACAGTATTATAATTCATTAACTTCTAGCATTCTTTCTTGTTTTAATAAATTTCTAGTGAATTTATGGAGCCTCATCTGGAAACTTTTCCCCTTGGTTACCAATTTTGCTTGGTTTTCTAATTCTCCAAATATAATCACTATCTGTAATATCTATTTTTTCACCAGAATAGGAATTATGCATACATATGTATAATAACGTGAAGCTAGAACTAACATTACTCTCCCACACCTGACCCTACTCAACCCTCACACATTTACATATGAACAAAAGGATGCAGAAAGGAGTTATCAGAATTTTTTAAAAAAGACTTATGCTGATTATCATACTCAAAAATATTTGGAAAAAGTGAGAAATGGTAAAATTTTATAATTATCAAATAATGATAAATTTTACAACAGTGTTTGATTTATACAATTATATAATACAGTTCTCCTTTTCATCCTTTTATTTTTGGTGGATTATATCATTAGCCTCAATCTTTCCCACATCCTTGTACTGGTATCCTTCCCATAGCTTTACTGTTGAACAAGAATATGTACCCAGCCTTATATGTGTCATGTGATTTTCTTTAGCCAATCAAATGAAGGCAGAAGGGACAGTGGTCCAGTTCTGAGCATAGAGTCAAAGAGGCTGTGTGGTTTCTGATTGTCATTTGCTCCCCAGTCATGGCAATCATTGGAGCAAGCTCTACTGGTTAAAGAGTATTGCAAGGAATGTGGAAGAGCACAACTGCAAACAGCCACAGAAATGCAATGATAAGAAAAGACTCCCAGCCACAAAATCCTAAATTAGGCACTTAGCCTGGCCTAGCCAATCACGATCATTGGAAGAGTATTAAATGATGTTGGTTTTAGTCACCGAGTCTTAAGGTAGTTTGTTGCTATGAAGATAGCAAACCAATATAATCACCTTTTCAAAATATCCCTTTAAAGTTCTTAAAGGATTTTTTTTCCATAATAAGACCAAAAAAGTTCAACTGAGTAAAAAAATATGAAACAACTTTCAATCAAATTTAGGTTGCAATATTCAGCATGAAAATAAATGACACCTTTCAAACAAAATTCATAGGAAGAATTTGTAATGAATCAACTTCTAATAAGTAATTTTCATGGAAATATGAATAAAATGTGATATTGAAGTGCTTTCATGATAAAGAAATCTGAACAAAACAAACTAGGAAAAGAGGAGCATAAAAGACTTTGTGATATTCATTGATGTTAGCATTTTATTATTCCACAAAGAATCTTCGTGTACAATAACCATGTAAAGCTACAGTTTGCTAAAAGCAATGAATTCCCAGAATCATAAAAGCTACCCTTTGAAAAATGGAATGGAGAGAATCATGTAATTTATCAGACTGTAAATAAGAGGTTGTAGAAAGCCCAGGAGGACAATGCAAGCACAGTCTTTTAGCCATGGGAGCTTCCCAGAATCAGCCTAATACGACCCGTAGGGCCCATTATAAGAAGATAGAGAGGGGATATCTAGACATTGAAACTGTTACTAGAGGTTGTCATGAAAGTTTGATGGAAAGACCTTTTTCAATATCATACTAGGATCATTTATTTGAATCCCAAATCATTCATGAGTTATCAATATGCTTATAAATTAAACTGTTTAGGAAGTTAGTTTGCCTAACTTCCCATTTATTCCTGAGATATATATATATATATATATATATATATATATATATATATTCTATAAATGAAATTTATTCTATATGTGAACATTGAACTTGTATGTCTATTTTCCCAAAGGAATTATCATACATTTATCTAGGCATTAGCTCTGTATTTAGTCTGACAAAATATATCACCACACTTAATTCAGAAATACCCAATTTAGGCTTAGATGACATATTTCAACTCATAGGAATTCAGAAGACTAATGAGACAGATATTTGCTTTTGAATGTCTCAAATGCCCCTAATTCTTTCTGTAATATTCTTTCCTATAATAACTTGTGCTTTGTTATCCAGCGAAAACCACAGTCACATAAGTATAAATAGCAGGTAAATTACTGACTATCCACATTGAGCCAGGTACATCCAGGAATTAATTTGCCAGTCTTAAATTTCTTTAAGCCTCAAAACCACCCCATAAAAGACATCCTATTGTTATCTCCACTCTATAGATTAGAAAAATGAGAACTATATTTGCTTACCCAAGATAGAACCATGATAATATACCAGGCCGACTGACTCTCTTTGCTATAATATAAAAACTATAAACAAAATTGGAAAATAAATGTTGACACTAAATTTCATCTTTGTGAGAGAAGAAACTTATAGGAGAAATCTTTTTCAAAATTTCTTGATTTGAAATTTGAGATCCTGAGAGAATTATGTATCTATATTTTTCCTAACAAGGAAAATAAATCTATAACTATTTTTTTTCTTTTTTCTCTTTCCTTTCCTTTCTTTTCCTTTCCTTTCCTTCACTTTCCCTCCCTCTTTTCTTTTTTCTTCTGGAAATTAAACCCAGGGGCTTTTTACCTCTGAGCTACACCCCCCACTGCTTTTTTATTTCTTTTATTTTGAAACATGGTCTCAATAAGTCACTAAGGGCCTGGCTAAGTTGCTGAGTCTTGCCTTGAACCTGTTATTCTCCTGTCTCAACCTCACAAGTACTAGGATTAAAGGTATACGCCACTACACCTGACTCTTAATCTCCTTTAAACATAAAATGCTTAAAGAGTGAGCTGAGGATATCTTGAATACTTATTCAGCCAAAAAATAAGCAGAAATTGTTTTACTGACCAGAGATGTTGATATTCAATCTTTTTTTCTGTCTCTATTTTTATTTTTTATTGTGTGTGGGGGGTGGGGGAGGGTACTTGGGATTGAATCTAGGGGCATTCTACTGCTAAGTTACACCCCCAGCACTATTTTATTTTTTATTTGGAAACAGGGTCTTGCTAAGTTGCTGAGGTTGGCTTAAAACATGCATCCTCCTGTCTCACGCTCCCAAATACTGGGATTACAGTCATGTGCCACCATGCTCAGCTTAATATACAATTTAAAATTATTTGAATTTGTAATTATTAAACCCTTACTTCCTTCTAATTTCCAAAAAGTTGGCTAGAGTAGTCACCAGCCTATGAGAATAATATTTTGTTTGTTTGATGTCTTGAAGTGATTGGAAATCAAGGGTCTATTAAAGAAGTTAGTGAAAGCAAACCCTAAAATATGACTATGACAACCTTGGGTTAATGCAAGTCCATAGACAGATTTAGAACCTTTAAAGGCACTGGATTTTCATCAGGACAGGGGACACGAGAGGGGTTGTTGGAATACTTTTTAAATTTTAAAAGGGTAACTAAACCCAACTGATAACTTGTACAGGTTTATCTTTTACTTTAATATTCTCACAACCAGGAAATCTAGCAGACATCTTATCCTGACCTCCAAGGGGACCTATCCACCTAAGAATAGGCCCCTCACCCTATACCCAGACAATTGACAATCAATGACACTTTCTTTCTTGTCTTCATCCTTTCTTCTCTTCCCTTCCTCTCTTTTTTCTTTTCCTCCACCACAGAATAAACTCTAATTTACCCCGTGCTCTGCCATAGCCATGAGTCAAAGTTCCTTGTATACATGCCATCTGCTGTGTGGGTTCTACTCCCCCAAATAATTGAGCTGATTAGGACAACACAGTAATCAGTGAAGTAATATCTATGACAAGAAGTATGAACAATCAGAGCAGATTGGAGCTCTCCGTATTTCAGCATAAACCAGTAGTGTGGGAGGGACATTTCCCACTAGTAACAGCTGCCCTTCACATAAAGTGAAATTCAGATGCTGACAACACAATTGTAAGAAAAAAAAAAATAAGTGCTGGGTGAAGGTAAATCTGAATATAATCATTTATTGCTGACCTTAGTGAGGAAATCAGGAGTCTTTTTGAAACTATGTTTTTATCCATTTTTTAAACCAAACTCTTTTTAAAAATCAAAATCAACTTTCTCCCAGATTCTAATACCAATATGCTCTGCCAAATATTATTCTATGAACTGAAGTAGAAGGACAGTTAAATCATTTGTTTTATTTCTAAATTACATTATGCGAATCCCCTCTCTCTCTCTCATATACATATATATATATATGATATATATATATATATGATATATATATATCATGCTTCTTTCATTTTAGTTTAGTTTAGTTTACAACAGAGATCTAAACATATAAAAATAAATGATAGTTGTTATAGGTAGATAGAGAATGTCCCTGAAGAGCTCATGTATTAAGTTTTAGGGTTCTGAGTTGATGTAGTTAAGTCATGAAGGCTGTAATATCATTGGTGAAGAAATTCATTGTAATGAATTTACTTGGTGGTAATCTAGAGTGGTTTGGTGTGTCTGCAGAAGGTGGGTTTCTGGGGGTGTGGTCTTCTTGACTTCTGGCCTCCATGATGTGAGTGTGGAGCCCTCGCTCTCTCTCTTTCTCTCTCTCCCTGTGCTTCCTGCCCCAGTACCATACTCTAAGCTCTGCAGACCCTGGTTTCACATGAACTGAATCTGAAAAAAAAAAATACAAACTGTGAGTAAATGACTCTTCCTTCCTCTAAATTGTGTGGTCAGTCATTTTGTATTACATCATTGAAAATGTTGACCAAGATAATACTAACATTGCAAAGAGATAAGAAGAAAGTATAGATTTCCACAGTAAGTAGATTTTTCTTTAAGATGAATGCTATTTGGAAAAATAAAGTCAAATGAAGTAATTAATTATAAAATATTATACCTGAATATTACAACTCAACTGGAAACATAAATGCAAAATAAGAATAAGATACATTTTTTTAAAATCCAAAAGTTTAAGATTAAAAATACATATTCCAGGGTTATCTTTCTCATGTTTCATTAATATTTGTTCATATTTAAAACATATCTTCATTCAGTAGTCTACTTGTAGAATATAAAATAATAATTTATAAAAGACATCAAGACTTTAACTTTATATTAACTTTATATTGATTAAGAGAGAAAATACATACACAGAGTTATTAGACTCAACTCTCTGTGGGCTAGACTGCCTCCTCCCACTCACTGGTCAGTAGGGCTGGCCCTAGAACAAGCATCTGCTTCAGGGGCTAGAGTTAGTCCAAGATGCTAATGTTGTTGTTACCAGGGCTTGGATGGACATGTCTCCCACTTGTTCTCTGAAAAGTCTCATACTGGGTTACCGTTAGATCCCTGGGTAGGCAATATTAACCCTAGACCACAGATGAGAGGGTTTAGAACCAATTCATAGTCTGATAAGGGTTTGAAGATGAGACTGAGGTTTGTAGGTCTGTCTACAGTCACATGGATGGGTGTACCTTCTTATAGGTTCCTGTATGGCTAGGACTGTCTTGAAACCATACTTTAGCAGGGCTGTAGCCAGATTATAGAGCTTTTTCAGGATCTGCAGTTAAACCAAGTTCATGGGCCTGCCTCGACAGGCACGGATGAAAGTGTCACCCACTTGGTATTTGGACATGCAGGGCTTTTCTAAGTTCACAGCTGAGAGACTAGAGTCAAATTGTGAAGGGCTGCTTCATTCTGTATTTGAACAGAGAACGTCAGGCCTACCTTTAGAGCATGGATGGGTTTTATCTCTCTCTGAGTTAGGACCACTTCCACACCATGGCTAAGAGGGATTAGAAATGAATTACAGGGCCACTTCAAGATCTAAAATGAGACAGAGACCACTGTGACTTCCTCTAGGGCACAGATGGGCATGTTTGCCTGCTAATCTTCAGATAGGAAGAACTAGACTCAGACTTCAACTAGAGGAGCTGGATCCAAGTATCCAAGTTACAGGTTATTTCAGGATCTGCTGCAGGGCTGAGGTTGAAGGCCCTTCCTCCAGGGTCTCTGGTTAGGCAGGACCTCTTATTGAACACAGACCAGAGGAGATAGAGTTGTAGGGCCACTTCAGTGCAGAATTGTATACAACTTCACAAATTCACTAATTTTAATATTCATTAATCTAGAAATATACTTAGGACTATTCAAAAGTAATATCAAATGTAAAACAGAAATGATTAACATGAATAAAATTTATAATTTATATTTATACACTTTAATTCATAATGTGTGAAAACTGAGGCTATTACTTGTAAGAGGAAATTAAAAGGAAAATGAAAATAAACTACTAGAAATTTAAGTCAGATAAATTCTGTAGTTCATTAATTTTAAATTTGCAAATAAATACTGAAGTTAAATCTGTGTGTGAGTGAGTATGAGTCTGTGTGTGTGTGTGTGTGTGTGTGTGTGTGTGTGTGTGTGTGTGTCTCATAATTGAACACAGGACCTTTCTATCTCCAAACTATACCTCCAATTCTTTTTATTTCATTTGTTTTTAATTTTGAAATCAGATATCACTAAATTTCTGAGACTTGCCTCAAACCTGTACATTTTTAAGGTTGTACTCTCATATCTTATTTGTTTTGAATCAGAAGAAAAGAAACATTAGACCAAAGTAGCAATTAATTATGTGTCATTTAAATAAAGTCGAAAATATTAAAAAGCAGGACAAACATAGGATTTATCACAAATTATTTGTTTCCATTCTCAAGCTCACCTAATTCATATGTTATATTTCAAACACATATTGAAAATAATTAGCAAGTGAAATGAACCCCCAAAATTTCTCTTTGCAAAAAAAAATCCTGATTCTTAAAATAAATGTTACTTTTCTTCACTAATAATTTGCATGACGCTGATTCAAACTACAGAAGACTTCAGTTTATAGCTTACATCTAGCTCTTTCAGATTTCAGTAAGACCAGTGTCCTGCAAGATTTTTTGCAAGACTCTTGACATCAATTAACCTTAGGTTTCTAATAAAGAATATGTGAATATTAATTTGTGTTTGGTTCATTTTTATTTTATGTTATATATAAAAATAGCCATGTGTGTGGCTTTACTTAATTCCCTTTAATATATGAGGAATAGGACAACAAATAGTTATTTAGTCAACTATAAAACTATGGGTCTAAAAACATATATTTTTACTTCAAAATAAAAATGTCAAAATGGGGCTATGATGTGATCCATTTAGTTTGATTAATACCATCATGGCCTCCTTGTTCCTTAGCTTTACAAAATAACAGAAAGTCTCTCTGTACAAACCATTGTCACAATTCTCAAAGCAAGACCAGAATACCTGGCATTGCTGTGGCCTTGCTAAGTGTTAGTTCTACCTGGAAATCTGATTGTAGAAGATAACTCAGAGATTTCTGGAGAAAAAAAAGTGAACTCACACCATTTTGAACTTATGCCTTCCTTAAAAAGTGAGAATTCATAGATATTCCTACACAAATCAGTCCACACTCATTTCTAGAATGGCCCGATATCCAATTAGATGTAGAGGTACCAAAATTGGCTTTTAATTGACACATGGCTGAATAGCTAATATATTTTTAGGAGACTGTTCACATTAATTTTAAAGTACTAATTACAAAACACAATAATTTTTGTGTCTTACTTTTATTTTTTAACCCTTTTCCTAATCTCTCAAAGGTTTCATGTTATATCTCAAAGACCAATGGCATCTCACCTCTTTGCTCAGCTCAAAGTCCAAGAACCAAAGTTTCAACCTGACAACTGAGACTGTGGCTCACTCAGGTGCAGACTTACAGTAACATAATTAGGCTACAAAATTAAACTCAACAAATTAGCAACTCTCATAGTTGGAGCAAAAGAAACAGATTTCAAGCCTATTTATTCGAATATGTAGTGTCTGGCCCTAGAGCTTGCCCATTAATTTAAGTAGATTAAAAATACGTATTAAGTTTGCATATCTATTGCTTTTTATAAAGATCTCATCATTCGTATTATGCTGACCACAAATATATTCATGCATACATGAAATAATCATTATTAGTTTAGAATACTCCACAAAACTATTCAGAAAAGTTAAAACTGCATTTAAGTTACATGAGAGCAGACTAGGATCAATTGTTCCCTGCGATTTCTCATATATGAAGCCACAGAAATCACTCTGAAGTGTGTAAAAAACCCCAAAAGAATATGAGTTATGATCCCAGAAATGCTATATATTTTGTTGCGTGAGTGTAGAAGACATAGTGCTGCCCGGGTACCGCTTCAGGTGCACATCAGGCTGACAGTTTACAGAAGAGAACTCTTCCTACTGGTAATGCCTACTGCCAAGAGCAGCTGCCTAACCCAAAAGTCCAAAGACTAGTCAATGTTCAGGAACATCGCTTGCTACAAATGACTCAGTTCTTAAGGATCATTTTAATTCCACAGTTCCTTATGCGATTGGCTGAAGCATCCATTGGGAGTTCATTTGGGGTCAGTTGTCCCTGTGCCTAGATCTTCGCCGCTCCTGCACACACATACACCTCACATATGTTGCTCCCAAGGGCACTCCAAATAAACCTCCCACCCTCTAGTCTCTAAGTCAGTTTCCTGGGAAACAACCTGTGATAGCATGTGTGAAATAAATAACAATCACAACTTTAACTGCCAATACAAATAACCATGTTTATCCCTGGACAATGAAATCATTGAAAATATTTCGTTTTCTCTGGGCTTTTCTGTAAATGCTGTTCAAATCTTGTGCCATTTTAATAAAGCCCAATGGACTAATTTTTCTTTAGAAAAATCTTGCAAAAAAGGGAAATGACTTTTTGATTAAAAATGAAAAAGCTATGCATCATATATATATGCTTAATAGTGAATGATTGGCTTTGAAAACAGAAGATGTTTATGATGCTTTCATATATTTGTGTGATGATCATCCAAATAAGTATTTATTTATTTCTAGATTTTTACAGGAAGAAAACTTGGCATCAATACATGGAATTTGTTAAGTAGATATTAATTAAAAAAAACAAGCTTTTTCCAATAATCACTGTTTGTTTGAAAACTCAGGACGCATAAGAGAAACATAGAGGGGACTCATATACCTGTTGCATTAAAATCCTGCTTAAACTAGAAGATCAGCTTAGAAACTTCTTCCCAAATTAATACAATATTATCGATGCCTTGCTTAAACACCATAAGAATAGTGGAAATAAAAAATCCAGTCAACTTCACTGAAGCAGGACAATACAACTCTAAACTATTCTCTTTCCTGTGGCTAAGTGGGTCATATTATACTTAACAACTAAATCCATAGGTTAAAATTACAAGCCACAAGAGAGAATAGAAAAGGCAATGTTGGAAAGGCAATGGTCACCACCAGTCAAGAGATAGAACACAGTGCTCTCAATAAACATCTTTTTCTTATGATCCATACTTAAGCATCTTTGCTGTAATAAAACACATATAATATTACAACTGGCAACATCTATGAATAGCAAAGTCATCAGATAAACAGCAGACACTGAGGAACTAGAGAAGTTCCAGCGACACAGAAAGCCTCCCTGGAGCTGCTGACTTTACCTTCCCTGGATCCCAGTCAGCAGCAGCTCTGACTTTTTAACCTTGGCAGTTGAGAAAACAACTTGGACATCCTGCTGAGTTATACCATATCTCTTCTCTTTAATTATAACGGATTTAAATGATGTACTTTATTAAAAACAAAGATGCTTATAAATTTTAGTTGAAAAAAAAAAAAAGCAAGGAAATGCATGCTCTTGGCACGGCATTCTGTGCAGGATTGAGTGAGAATATGGAATGCAACATTGTGAATGCTGTTCTTCCCCAGAAGTCACACACAGTAGTCTGCACAGGCATTCCAATGGGATCAAGCGACATTAACGCTTACCTCATAGCTTGTCAAAGATTCTGACCAAACTTTGAGACAATGTGCTGAGTAAAATTTCCTCCCTAATATATGGGCCATTTCTCCTGGATGGCATGATGGGTAGAGAAGCAGGACCAATAGAAAAAGAAGACAGAATGTAAACGAGAAAAGCTAAGGGAAAAAAAGTGAGGAGAGGAAAATAAAAATTCATTCTTTTAAAAATTAGGTAAGGAACAGTGGTACATGTCTCTAATCCCAGTACTTGGGAGGCTGAGACAGGAGGATCACAGGTTCAAGGCCAGCTCCTGGGAACATAGTGAGACCCTGATGTAAAATTAAAAAATAGCCAAGTATGGTGGTACACACATGTAATTTTAGTACTTGGGAAACTAAGTCAGAGTATCTCAGGTTCCAGCACAGCCTCAGAAATGTAATGAGACTCTCAGCAACTTAGTGAGAACCTATGTCAAAAAACAACAACAACAACAACAAAAAAAAAACGGCTGGGGGGTGTAGTTCAGAGGTAGAATATCTCTGGATTCAATCCCCAGTAAAACACACACACACACACACACACACACACACACACACACACACAAGAATTAGATAAGAACATATAAGTTTTGAAAATCAAAACTATATTGTATTCATTCTCTCCTTTCTAAAAGTAGTAATTAATTTTATAATTGTGTATTTGCTATAGTTTTTAATGGGTTAAAAGTTATTGGTGATATATTTCTTGGACTTTTAAGAGAAGAATATATGGTCAATGGTCCATATCCAAAGTTTACAAAATATATAGTAATTGAGATGAAAAGAATCATAAAGTCTATGATTACACAACCTCTCATATTTTCCATAATGTATCTTATATACTTCTTAAGTTGAAACTCTAAATCAGTACTGGAAATAATTAGCTCAAATTGAATGCAAGCCTGCTTTTGCAAGAGTGATACCATCTAATTAGTAGATATTTATATGAATGTATGCAATGAATAAAATATAAAATTCTTACATAAATATGCATATTAAATGTATTTGCTGAATTATAACAAAATAATGTTTTTCTCCTATAATGACTATTAATATAGGAGTATTTCTCCCATCTTGGAAATTAAAACCAAATATGATACCTGGTAGTTATGCTATGTAACCAAAGTCAAAAATACAGTAGGAGACTAGACTTAAGATAGAATACCTCCCTCACCTTCAGTTAGGTTGCTTCTTTTGCCCATCTAAGGTTTTTCCATCTTCATCTAGAGTCCTTCCTATGACCTAATTTCTCCCTAGTTTCCACATGTTAGGGAGAGCATACGATTTTCTACTTTTTGTGACTGACTAATCTCATTTAGCATAATGTTCTCCCGTTCCATCCATTTCCCTGCAAAGGACATAATTTTGTTCTTCTTTATGGCTGAGTACAATTCCATTGTGTACATATCCCATATTTTTGTAATCCATTCATCTGTTGATGGACATCTTGGCTGGTTCCATAGTTTGGCAATTGTGAATTGTGCAGCTATAAACATAGATAAGCATGAATTAGTCTGGTAGTTTGGTTTCCATTCTTTTGAGTAGATACCCAGAAGTGGTAACTGCTCAACCATATGGTAGGTTCATTCCCATTCATCTGAGGATCTTCTGCATTGTTTTCCAAAGTGGTTGTACTAATTCACAATCTCACCAAAAATGTATTAGAGTTTTAACTTCTCCACACCCTCACCAGCATTTGTTGTTGTTTGTGTTTTTAATGATTGCCATTCTAATTGAAGTTGGATGAAATCTAAGGGTAGTTTTGATTTGCATCTCTCTGATAGCTAATGATGTTGAACATTTTTTCATACATTTATTGGCCATTTGTATTTCTTCTTTTGTGAAGTGTCCATTTAGAGGGAAACTCCCTAAGGCAAATGATGTACAATCACAAACATATCAAAGTCAATCATTAAGCCTAACATGAGTAGGAAGGAGAGGGGAGGGAACGGGGTTGGAATTGGAGAAGGGCAAAATGAGTGATCTGTGCACCTATGCTTCTACCATCTTGTACCTCATTAAGATGTATGATTACAATGCACCAATAAAGAATCGAAAAAAAAATAGGATACCTTCTAATGATACTTACTACAGAAGTTTATGATTGAACCTGAAGATATTCCTAGACTAAGCTCAATTAAAGCCATGCTTTATGTATGACTTCTATAAAGCAAATGTGTATTTCCATATATTGTAATAAGCTCATAAGGATAAAAATACCCTACTTCATCTATGTTCAATTTTATCAATTTTATGTAACTATTGGCCACAATTTTTTTATTTTTGGTAACTCGATATATTTTACTTTAAAAAAAATACATTCAACTTACTGAATCAGAGGGTAGTAAATGTTTAGTAATTTTGCATTATTAGAATTTACTTGTTTTCCTAATACAAATAATTATTGCATTAAGATTCAACTTTCACAGCTGGGCATGGTGGTGCATGCTTGTAATCCTAGCATTTGGGAGGCTGAGACTGGAGGATCCCGGTTCGTGGTCAGCCTCGGCTATCTAGTGAGGCATTCCACAACTTAATGAGACCCTGTTTCAAAATAAAGAATAAAAAATAGGGCTGGGGGTATAGCTCAGATGTAGAATGCCCCTGACATCAATCCCCAATCTAAAAACAAAAAAAGATTCAACTTTCACCCTTAGATGCCATGTCCTTCCTGCACTCTTAAGACTCCAATTTTCGTCAAATTTTGTTCTAATCATAAAGTTCTATAACAGCCAATGTATTGGTGCATGTCACATAAACACCAGCCATTTATGGCACAACCAGTAAATAATCAGATCATTGATTGGCAATTGATCATTTTTTGTAACTCACTCTCTTCAATATTTTTATATTGTCATATAATGTAGTCTCAAATTCAAGAAAAGGTAGAGATGGTGTTTTTGTCTACCTACTCACACAAAACAATGGGTATTTTCACTTTCGATAGAAGAATTATTCACAAGATAATTTTAACTATCTTCAGTGAACAAAATGAGAAAGACTGCCTTATTTTCCATTCAAGCCTTTTTAGCTCAAAACTATACAGATTAGCAATATTAGATTATAAAGAGAAATTCCAAACCACTTAGCCCAGTTAGATCATAAAGAGAAATTCCAAACCACTTAGTCCATATTTAAAGATGTTAAATGTTATGACTATTTCTTTCTCCTTTTTACATTATTTTGTGTTTTTAAGACTCTTGTATTTGGTATTTTAAGATAAATTCTATAGAATAATAGCTGTTTTGTTTTTATGCATATATAATTAAAACATGATTATTCCTAAAGTGAGTAAATTGTAAATTATAAAATATTTATACAGATTAAATACTGATTTAAAATTCAAATTTTTAGTGATTACTTCTATTTCATATTTTATGTTTACAATTAAAGCAGCACAATGCTATATGCTGCTATTTTTACTAAGATTTATAAATATCACTACTACAACAAAACGAAGCCTCAAATAAATTTTATTTATTAGAACTCCAAAATACAAAATGTTGAAGAAACAATACATGTGTATTTTTATAAAATTTACACAATGAGCTTTCTAGGTCTTTTCTTTTCTTTTTTATAATGAGGATTGGACCCAGAGGCATTTTACCTTTGAGCTACATCTCCATTTTTTATTTTTATTTAGAAACAAGATTTCCCAAAGATACCAAGCACTGGCCTCAAACCTGCAATCCTCTTGTTTCAGCCTCCCAAGTACTGAGATTATTGTTGTGTAACCATCATGCTCAGCTCTCAGCCTTTATATAAATTAAAAGGATTCCTAAAGAGCTAAAATATGGTAATTTTTTTTTCTTTTCTTTTTACTGGGAATGGTGGCATATGCCTGTAATCCCAGTACTTGGTACTTGGAATGCTGAGACAGGAGAATTGCAGGTTCAAGGCCAGAGAGTGGCAACTTAGCCTCTTTCAAATTTACCCTGTTTCAAAATAAAAGCAGTAAAATAGGGCTGAGGGTGTAACTCAGAGTTAGAATACCCTTTGGTTCATCCTCCAGTATTCAAGAAAAGAGAGAGACTTTTTCAGTGTCGAGTAGTTTAAACAGTATGAAACAGTTTCTGATTCTTCAATTTATATAACATAATTATCCATCAGAAATGTACATTATTTACCTATGCTTCTAGAAAGATTTTTAAAGAAATGTGTTTATATACAGTTTGAGTACTTACATCATCAAAATAAAATAGCAT
Organism: Graphiurus murinus; assembly: GCA_004027655.1. NCBI lineage: Eukaryota > Metazoa > Chordata > Mammalia > Rodentia > Gliridae > Graphiurus > Graphiurus murinus. The sequence continues at coordinate 40,201 of PVLC010002825.1, read as the reverse complement.
ATATACCTAAGTAAAATGCAATTAATTATTTTTATTAAATGACATGTAATCTAAAATATATAAACCTTGCATAAAATCAAACTATTGTGTTGTTAAAAAATTTCATCAATAAGAATGTGGTGTTGCACTTTCCTCTATAAAAATACCTGTCAACTTTGGTAACCAGTAAATCTTGAGGAAAAATAAGTATTTCTAGGGAAACAGTAGATAGTTGATTCAAATGGAATATTCTATCATGTGAGCATAATAAAAGTCAATCCTGACAGAAACATTTCTATTAACAGCAAATTATTTTTCTTGTTTAATAACAATATATTTTGTTTTGCTTTGTACTTGACTTCTTGTCAGGTTTTAGTCTAATGAGCAAGTCGTGTGCCTGAAAATTATCCAAACTAAACAACTAAGAGGCCAGTTGTCAATTTGAAAGTACTCTTTGAATTTTGTCTTCAGGTTGTTTTTATTTATCTGAAATAAACTTGCATGAGAATGCATAGGTAATAAATTTTGGCAGATTTGTTGCTTTGCTACTTAGATATGCACTATAATTTATTTCTCCTCTCTAAGAGTCTATTATTACTTTGACAAAAGAAATTCAGACCTGGCTATAGAAGTAACTGAATATTCAAATATTGGCACTCACAGAATATTGCCATTATGAATGCATTTTATAAAGATTTTTTAGTATTAGAGTAATGTCTTACTTTCTAATAAAGAAAATCATAAGGCTAATGCAAAATATAATGTTGAAATCATAGTTTTCAATTACTGTATACCATATATCATGTACTTGGTATAAAACCACTACAGCTGTATAAAGCTTTTAACATGCTTTTAAATATTTTAATCAATGATAAGCATAGCTTAAAATCATGTTGATCACTCATTTATCAAATATAAACTCATGGTAGTCACATTTTAGTATATCATATTTAATGTTGTGAAGCATATTAGACATTTTTGAGCAATGATTAATATATATGTAAATAAATTTTAAAACATTGATATAAAGCAATAAATTTTGGAACACCCATTTTAAATATTTTTATTGGTGCATTATAATTATACAATATAGTGAGATCCAAAGTGACACATTTATATATGCACTTGGTGTGTCTATTTCTGGATCCCATCCACTCTCTCTTTCCTTTCTTCTAATACATGTTAGTGAGACTGATAGTGATACCTTAACATATGAACAAAACATTATTTGAAATGTTTCCATCCCCAAACCTCTTTTTTCCTCCCCCTTGACCCCTCATTATTCTACTCAAGAAGCAATATAGCTGAGTTATACGGTGGTTCCTATCCTAGTCTTTTGTAAATTAATGCAACTACTCTATAGTGCTTGTACTAATTTACAATCCCACCAACAATATATGAGTTCCTATTTCCCCATATCATCACCAGAATTTATTATTGTTTATAATTTTGATTGCTGCAATTCTAACTGCAGTTATTTGAACTCTCACTATAGTTTTGATTTGCATTTTCTTGGTTGCTAATAAGGTGGAACATTTTTCACATATTTGTTGGTCATTTTTATTTCTTCTTTGAAAATGTATCTCAATTGCTCATTTTTTCCCCTCTAAAATCAGGAACAATAAAAAGATGCCCACTATCACTCTTATTCAATATAAACTTGAAATTCTAGCCAGAGGAAAAGAAGAAAGTTAAAGGATACAAATCAGGAAAGAAAAAGTGAAATTATCTGTTTGTAGATGACAAGCTCCTCTATTTAGAAGATCCCAAAATAACAACCACTCAATCAGAACTCTTCTAGAGCTGATAATCAAGTTCTGTAAAGTATTTGGACACAAAATAAACTCTTAAAAATCAATATATTTTCTGTAACCAACCATGAATCTACTGAAAATGTGAGACTATAATGAATATAATAAATATAAATCCATTCATTATATTCTAAAACAAAACAAACAACAAAACTAAAGAATAAATCTAGCCAAGGAGGCAAAAGACTTCTACAACAAAAACTATAGAACTCTAAAGGGAAAAAGTAAAGAGAACCTTAGAATAGAAAAAGATCTCCCATGTTCTTGGATAGGTAGAATCAACATTGTCAAACAGCCATACTACCAAAATTTATCTAGAGATTCAATGCAACCACTATTAAAAGCATTCTTCACAGAAATAGAAATAAGCCCTGAAATTCTTGTGGAAGAACAAAAGACCCAGAATAGCCAAAGCAATTCTGAGCAATAAGAATCATGCTGGAGCCATCAAAATACCTGATTTAAAATTATACTACAGAGTTATAGTAATAAAAATAGTATGATTGGGGCATGAAAACAGACACATAGATCAATGGAGTATAATAGAAGATCCAGAGACAAATCCTTACACTTAAAAGCTGTTGATTTTTGACAAAGGAGCCAAAAATATATGTTATCTGAGAAAAGACAGCCTTTTCAACAAATGGTGCTTGGAAAACTAGATATTCATATGTGTAAGAATAAAATTAGACCCTATCTTTCACTCTACATGAAAGTCAACTCAAGACGGAGCAAAACCTAGATGTTAGACAAAATTCTTTGCAATTACTAAAAGAAAATATAGAAAAAAATCTCCAACATTTAGGCACTGGTAGAGACTTCCTCAATAAGACCCTTGAAGCTCAAGAAATAAAACTGAGAATTAAGAAATGGGATGAAATCAAATGAAAAATATTTCTGTCCAGCATAGAAAACACTCGAGAGAGATCCTAAAGATCCTAAAGAATGGGAGATCTTTGCCACTATTCCTCTGATAGAGGACTAGTATCTAGAATATATAAAGAACTAAAAAAAATCAAAAAATGGATCATTCATTTTTTAAACTATATAATCACAATTCATTTCCACATTGTCTTTCTTATCCACTAAAATGGAGTCACACTGCTTTCATTTAGTGTATAATCAAGAAATGCTAATACATTTTAAGATGAAGTCCAGGAAAGCCTTACTTATAAATGACTTCCTAAAGTTTTCTGATTTTTTTTTTTTTTGAAATGTTCTTACCTATGTTCCCTCTGACTTGGAGCCCTCCTGGGAGCTCCAATTCCTAAGAACTTGGCAAACATTTCTCATTTCTCAATATCCACATTAAAAACAAATACTATTGTATAAGATTCTTCCTCACTGAAAAGATAAAGGCAAGGTCCTTACCATATTCGTCTTTACATCCCTTTGGCTAATACTGTGGGTGAAAATTGGTGATGAGATCATTTCACAGGAGTTACTGAATAAGTGAAATTGAAATGTTATAAGAATTTAGATAACTTTTTTCAATCATTTGTAGTTTGCTATTATATTTATAGTTGTTCTTTTCTAGGAACATAGATAATAGGAAATGTAGATATTTTCTTTTACTTGGAAACCGTCATTTCACTCCAAATGATTATGGACTCATCTTTTGCTTTCAGAAAAAAATCCATCCTGATTTTGGAAGTCAGTAAATAACACTGACCAAGATTTTCAGTTTCAGAGTTAAAAACCAAAACTGCAAGACTTACTAGGTAAGTTACTTTACTTCAATACCCTATTTTCTCAAACTTAATAATACAAAATTAACTGCATACACACACACACACACACACACACACACACACACACACACACACACACACATATATATATTCTTTATCATCTTATACTTTTTTGAACTAAATATATTTTGGTAATAGAAATATATATATATATATGGTGATATATACATTTACATTATCAAATGTATAAAAACTAACAGAAAATATTTTGGTAAACTATGCATCATATTATCTGTTAAAATGAATAATGATTATTTTGTCAAGAAACTTTCCTTTTCTATAGAGGTTACAACTAATAAGAATCTTAAAATGGTATGCTAACAAGGAAGACATTTTAAAGTCTTGTAAATGTTAAATATAAAAGCCTATAAAGCAACCACAACTACTTTAGTCAATTGAAGCCAGGTTATCAGCAACTTTGTTTCAATAATTCTCTAGGAAAGTGAAAGTTTTTATTATTGGTATGCTTCTCAGACTGTTTTTTCCTATACTGGGAGACATGCCTTGGGATATTCAATGTCACTGAAGAAGTAGAGATTCCTTCTGAGTTCAGAACACATCAGTTTTTCAAGAAGTACTTGAAAATATCATTTTTTGAGTGATGCAATAATAATTTTATGATCTTTAATCTGAGTTTTAATAGGTAGTAGAATTTATTCTTTGCAGCAGAATGGAATAGAATGTGAAAGGCATATTAATTTTAAAGGAAAATGTATTTTAAAGATAACTTCACCCTGCAAACCTTGAAATGTATTATAATCTATGATATAGTGTGGAAGTTAATCATGTTTTGTTTGGAGACTACAAGGTAAACTTTCATGTCTTTATAAGTCCTTATGTTTGAAATATCCTCGCTTCTCTTAGAGATTTTATGTTGCCCGTTATCTCAAGTTCTTATTTTCTCACTTAAATACACAGACTATAAAACATGAATATATTCACAAGGCATCTCACAGAGCACTAATAATTTAGAGCAACATTACCTGATATGAAGCATATACTTAAAATACAAGCAAACCAGGAGCGCCTCCCCCCAAAGAAAAAAGGAAAGGAAAACTTAAACAATTTAGCAATATCAATTTTTTTTTTCTGGAAGAAGCAAAGCAAAGTATGCATCATAGAGGGGGAAAATGTAAGCTTTCACTGAACTACTTTTTTTCTAATTTCACACTTCCATTTTTCTTTTGAATTACACACGGGACAGTGAAGGGGCCATGACAAGCTGTTTAGGGTGCAGGCCCTGCAAAGGTCTACCTTGATCTCATGGACATCCATCAAAATCAGTCAAGCAGCCACCATGAGTGGTGATTGTAGGAACTCTCCATTGTTTAGCAAGGGCAATCTATTTGGCATGTCTTTGCCATACCTTCAAATTCTAGTCATAAAATGCTTTCTAGCCACTTCTCCCATGGTTTCTTATTATTCTCTCTTTACTTAGGCCACTCTTAATTACTCATAAGTAATAGAACTTTGCATTTCCTTTCACTTCTGTGCCATTGCACTTGCAAATCCTTGTCAGGTATGCATTCTTACACTTAGCCAAATGGCAAACTCTCTTCATCCATCAAAACCTAGCCCAAGTGCCACGGACTTGCTGAGGCCTTCACTGAATCACCTCTCACAGCAGATGTAATTTGCATGTGTTTATCTGACTTCCTTGTCACAATTTATTCTAATCATTCTCCAGCAAGTCAGTCTTCTCAACTATTCAGTGGGTTTTTGGAGGAGAACATGGCATGTCTTTGGTGGAGGGCTAAGAGTGGCAGGCATAAAATAAAGCAGCCATTTCCTCATCATTTTCATATATGTTTAGTTTCAATTATCATTATAAATTTTATAAATATTCAATAATAAGTATTTTTAACCATGAGGGACTTATAATTATTTTTAAAGTTATTTTAAATACTATATTTAGCAACTTATTTTCTGAACTATTCTCTCTCTCTCTCTCTCTCTCTCTCTCTCTCTATATATATATATATATATATATACACTCTCTCTCTCTCTCTCTCTCTCTATATATATATATATATATATATATATATATATATAATGTAGAACACATACATATGCATAATGATTTGATGCTTACAACAATCTTTATATTTTCTGAAATAAAAAAAATGTTTTACAGACTAGGTAGTTGAGTACGACAGATGACGTGATTATCCTTAGAGCAAACAGGTAAGAGCAAAATGTTCTCTCTCTACTATTAATTTAACTATCTGTTTGCATTTTTCAGATATTGAAGAGATACCTCTAATTTATTGGAAAATGCCCAATTTTACATATTTAAGACAATAAGCTTCATCTAATTAGGTTTTGTTGTCAAACAATGAATAGTTTTTAAAATTTCAACTTAAGTTATAAATTAAAATAGTGAGTCATTGACAACCATAGACATAATTATAGAACTAAAGATTTATATGCATCATATATGTAATATACAACAATTTCAAGTACAAATCTGATATGTATTAACATATATTCTTCCAACACCCTATAAAATGGTAGTAATATCATTCTCTTTTATAGAATCTAAAAGTGTGGACAGAAGATAACTTGCCCGAGGTTCCTTGGTATTAAGAGGGAGAGACAGGGCTCAACTAAGGAAGTTTGACTGTAAAATGACAGAAATAATAAAATGTCCATTCTTTACAGCATTTATACCAAAGTTCATAATCTTCAATAGCAAGAGCATGATGCACTGAACTAAATAAATGGCATCTCTACTATGTTTATGAACAGAAATATAGTCCCTTGCTGTTACAGTGTACTGAAGCATTTTCAAGCTTTACTTTGGTTGAATGAATTCAGCCCAGCAGTCAATCAGATCAATACCTTTAGGCTTTGATTTTCCTAAGATGTTAATAATACGGAACATAAAAAATAACTTTCGGAAACAGGTGCCTACATCTCTAGGAATCTCTGAATAATAGAATCTAGGAATCTTTGAATAACAGATTTATCCTTGTTTGATAAGTGTCTCAGAAAATAGCACCAAGAAAACTCTGATTTTTCTTATATTATGCTTCTTTCTAAAACTACAGAAATGTTTTTTTTTTCTTATATGTAGTATTATTTTTAGTCTGAGAGCCTAAGAGCCACACCAACTTCAATATATACCCTCCCTGACTGAAACACTATACTTCTGATATTCATTGTCATTTCATTTGAAAGACAAAACTTACTTAAGAGATTTGAACAACTCTATTTTTTCCAGATGGGATAACTAATTTAAAATAATCTTTCTCTAAATAAAATGTAAATATTTGCTCATATAATCTAATGAGTCAATTGATAGGATTGTATGTAACAGTATCAAAGATCAAATATATATACCGCTGTTTCTGAATGCTTTGAATGGATTTTTAATGGACCATTAATGAAGATAAGTTTAATTCTAAGCACATGCTACCACAGAGCTACATCCCTAGCCCTATGAGTCTTTAATGACAACATAGTACATTTAATCAAATTGGCTTTCCATACAGTATAGATTAAATGATTTGTCTTTATTCAAATCATATTAGGATTATCCTTACCTTCCTATTGATTTATTAACACACTTTAGAAATAAAAGCAAATCAAAAACAATTTGCTATGTTAAATGTACAGACCATCTTAAAAATACATTTTCACTTCAGAATGTTCTTTACAATTTATCAAACATGCATATGAGAAAGTAAGTTTGGAGAAGAAAAATGGTTTACGGGGACCCACCATATCTTATGTAGCTGCTGTTGGAGAATGAATCAAAATGACAGCTCTTCCATGGCATGATAAGGCAGAGAAGCTTTAAGAAAACACCAGTAGGCAACTCAGAGAGCTACAATCAGGTAAAAACCAGAAATATCAGTTTCTAGAATAGAAAGAGAATGATTAAAAGGTATGTGGCAGTCCCCTGTACATGGTGTCTCAGTGAGGAAAAGAAAGCATCCCTCCAATCAGCCCAGAGAAATTCTCTTACCAAGTTTAAGAAAAACAGGTTCTTTTGTCCAGCAAATTTTCAGTCTGAACAGAAAATAAGTCCAGGTACAGTGAAGCTGAAAGAATGATACTCTTCCAGCATAAGAAGGAGTGCCAGCACTTTCCAATGTACATATATTGTTGGTACACTAATATCATAAAAGAAACCCTACTCAACATAAAGCCTTGGATAAATAATAACACAATAGTATTAGAGTATTGGGTGTTTCCAACATAATTATCCAAAAGATAAGTCACAGTCATAAAATCAGCAAAAAAAACCAAAAACAAGAACAAAAACAAAAACAAAACACTTTAGATCTAAAAGATACTATAAATAAAATGGACATCTCCAACAATAGCTGAATATACTTTCTTCTCAGATGTTAATGGAACCTTATCCAAAATAAACCATCTTTTAAGTCACAAAACACACCTTAGAGAATACAAAAAAGTCTATATAATTTCTTGCATTATTATTTTTTGAAGGAGGGATTGAACTCTTAGAATTTCTATCTCTGGGCTACACCCCTGTCCCTTTTTAAAATTTATTTTGAAAAGAGGTCTCACTAAGTTCCTAAGGATCTAACTAAGTTGCTCACACTGTCCTTGAACCTGTGATCCTCCTGTTTCAGTTTCTCAAGTACTGGGATTACATGTGTGAGCCACTGTGCATGGCAATATTATATGATTATAATGGAAAGAAATGAAAAATTATCTACAAGAAAGATTATACAAACACATGGAGCTTGAACATTTACACTTTTGGGGCTTTTTTGTTGTTGGTGGTGGTGTTTTGTTTTTTGGTGCTGAGGATTGAACCCGAGGGGCATTTAACTCTGAAGTATACCCCAGCCCTTTTTTAAAATATACATATATATATATATATTTTTTTTTTTATTGGTGCATTATAGTCTCACATCTTAATGTAAATCATGTTGACAGTGGCAAACATGCACACAGTGCTTGGCGCCCTCCCCACCTCTTCACCTCCCCCCTTCTTAATACAGATGTTGCTGAGAGTCTCACTCATCTGCTGAAGTTGACTTCAAATCTGTGATCCTCTTGTCTCAGGATTTCAAGTATTGGGATTATAGACCTGTGCCGTCACACCTGGCCCAACATTACACTTTCAGATAATGAATGGGTGATAGAAGAAATCAGAAGAGAAATTACAATTATCTCAGAAACAATAAGAATAAGGATACAACATGCTAGAATCTCTGGAGCCATGGATGGTGGTTCTAAAAGAAAAATTTATAACAATGAGTACATACATAAAATAATCAGAATGATTTCAATAAATAACTTAATGATGGACATCTCAAGGCTCTAGAGAAAAAATAAACTAATTCTAAAACCAATAGAAGGAAGAAAATAATTGATCATAGCTGAAATTAATGAAATAGAGAATAAGATCAATAAAAAGAATGAGGTAACACGTTTTTTTTAGAAACATAAAAAACATAGCCTAAGTAACCAAAATAAAGAGGGGACCCAAATTAATATAGAGATTTTAAAAAGGAGATATCACCAAAACACCAGAGGATTATTAGAGAATATATTAAAATTTTATATTCCAATAAATTGGAAAATCTAGAGGAAATTAACAAATTTTTAGAATATATATGACCTATGAAAATTGAGCTAAGAGAATATAGAAAACTCAAATAGACCAGTTATAAGCAATGAGATTGAAGCAGTAATAAAAAGTCTTCCAACAAATGAAAGCCCAGACCAGATGAATTCCCACCTGAATTCTGAATTAGACCTTTAAAGAAGAACTAATAGGAATGTTCCTCAAATTATTCCATAAAACAGAAAGGGGAGAAAAACTTCTCAAACTCAATCTGTGAGTTCAGTATCACCCTGATACCAAAACCAGATAATGACATATCAAGAAAATTACAGACCAATATCCCTGATTAGTATAGATGCCAAAATCTTTAATAACATATCAACAAATAATATTCAATGACATTAGGAAGATTTTACATCGTGATCAAGTTGTTTTCATTGCAGGGAATCAAAGATGTTTCAACATATGCAAATCAATGAATATAATTTATCATGTAAACTGAATTAAGAAGAAAAATCATATGATCATCTCAATATATACAGAAAAAAATCTTAGAAAAAATTCAGCACTTATTCATGATAAAACCAATGAAGAAACTAGGGATTTATTGAATTTACATAAAGGCTACATACAACAAACCCAAAGTCGACATCATATTGAATGGGAAAAACTGAAAGTATTTCCTCTAAACTTAAAATAAAATAAATTGATGTTCACTATCCTCATTCTATTCAATATGTTACTTGAAATTTTAGCAATAGCAATTAATCAAGAAAAGGAAATGAACAAAATACATGTAGAAAATGAAGAAGTCAAATCATCACTATTTGGGGATGATATAATCCTATATTTAGAAAACACAAAACGCTCCACCATAAGACTTCTCAAGGTAATAAACAAGTTTATACAAACAGAAGAATACAAAATCAACTTACAAAAATCTGTAGTTTTTCCATACACCAATAATAAATCCACTGGGGAAAAATCAGGGAAACAATTCTATTCACAATAGCTCAAAAAAATCTAGAAAAAAATTCTAACCAAGGGGGTGAAATATTTGCAATGAAAATGATGGGAGTCTGAAGAAGGAAATTAAAGAATACACTAGAAGATGGAAACTCACCCAGACTGCCATGTTCAAAAAGAGACAGAATTAATATTGTTAAAATGGTCATGTTATTAAAAGTTATCTACAGATTCAATGCAATCACATCAAACTATCAATGACATTCTTTATAAAACTAACAAAAAAGAAAGTCCTAAAACTCATTTGGAATAATAAAGTATCCAGAATAGCCAAAATGATTCTGAGCAAAATGAGCAATGCTGCAGAATCACAATACAGCTCAAATTATACTAGAGTTCCATAACAACAAAGACTCATGGTAGCATAAACACAGACATGTAGACCAATGAGATAGGATAGAAAACACAGAGACAAATCTATACAGATGCAGTCATCTGATCCTTGACAAAGCACCAGAAATGTATACATTGGAGAAAAGAGCCTTTTAAACAAATGGTACTAGAAAAACTGGATATCCTTACATAGAAGGATGATACTAGCTCTCTATCTCTCACCCTGCCGAAAAGTCAATTTGAAATGGATCAAAGACTTAGAAATTAGATGAAATTTTTCAACTTCTAGAAGAAAACATGAAGGCAATGCTCCAACTTTTAGGCACAGGCAGCAACTTCCTCAATAGGACTCCTAAAGCACAGATAATAATACACATAAAATGAAAAGGTTTCTGCATAGCAAAGGAAAAATTATGAACATTAAGAGAGCCTACAAACTGAGAGAAAATCTGCCAGCTACTCTTTTGATGGAGGGTTAATATCTAGAATATATAAAGAAATCAAAAATTTAACACCAAAAACCAACAATTTCATCAGCAATTGAACAAATGAACTAAACAGACATTTCTCCAAAAAGAAATGTGTTCAACAAATATATGAAAAAAATGTTTTAACATCTTTATCCGCCTAGGAATTGCAAATTAAAGTTGTCGAGGTTCTATTTAACTTTGGTTAGAATGGCAATAATTAATAATATAACAATAATACGTGCTAAAGGGGAAAAGGAACACTTATACACTATTGGTGAGATTTTAAATTGTAAGATCACTATGAAAATCAATATAGAGGTTCCTCACAAGACTAGAATGGAACCAGGATATGATCCAACATTACCACTCTTCCTTCAGTATTTATTGAAAAGAATGAAAGGCAAAATACTATAAAAATACCCATATATCTATGTTATCACAGTACAACTTACAAAAGACAAATTATACAATCAGCTTAGTTATCCATCAACTTGTGAGTGGATAAAGAAAATATGGCATATATACATAAAGGAACTTTATTCAACAATAAAGTAGAATGAAATTATCCCATTTTCAGGAAAATGGATAGAAGTGTAAAACATTATTAAAATAATCAAGTTAAACTGAGAAATTAAATGGTTGTATGTTTGCTGTTATATGTAAAAATTAGAGAAAAAAAGGGGGATCTCAGATAATAGAAGGGAGGTTAAAATATTAAAGAAATGAGGAGCAGAGGGAAGGAAGAAGGAGAGAAAAAGAGAAGTATTGGGCAATGAAATTGATCAAATTCTGTTGTGTGGGTGTATCAATATGTTATAATGAATCCCACTATTGTGTGTAGTCATCATGAACCAATTAAAAATTAATGAAAAAGAATATAGTAAGTTTTTTTTTCTTTTCCTTTTGACTCTAGACATCATACTGTTACTAATAGTCATAATCAATTTTCTGTGTTAAGACTATGAAGACTGCTTTATAAAACAACAGGATCTAGTTGCAGCATGATTTACCAAATTTTTCAATCTGTTCTACTATGGCAAGGAAAACCTAAAGAGTCTAGAACTATTAGACAAATCTCTCACCAGTATTTACTTTGTGTCTGCACACTTTGGCTGCCTATAAAATAATGCTAATAACACATCACAGGGTTGTTACAGATAATGTAAAACAAAATCAGATTGTATGTTTTCTGCATATATATTTTTCCACTCTATAGTCTTAGTAATCCTTATTTTGAACCCTTATAAACTCTTTTTTATGTATTTGATTTTTTAAAAAATATTATTTTATCTATAAACTATAGTAAAAAATTTGAATTTTAGAATGTTTTGATGATTTTAATCTAAATCATTCTTTCCTCTATTTGTATTGTTTCAATGAGAGCCAAAATTATATCATACCTAGAAACCAAGATGGAAAAGCAAATAATCAACAAAGGTCATATTTCTTTACTTAGCAGATCATAGTATACTACAGAAATTTCAAAATCTACTTAGAGTCATTTTGAAATCAATAAAAGCATTTTTTTCAAATTACTTACATAATGTTACTAGCAATCTTGTACTAGAAGGTACTCGAAATCCTAACAAGGTCAACATATTTTATAAAAGTACAGGGTATTTTGAATTTCAAGATATATGACAAAATACAAAACAAAACAATTACAACCCAATGAATTTAAGAACAGCAATAAAATATTTGTTTTGGTTACTATTACACTGTCTATAATGAAGCTTTTGGTGCACAAGCTACATCTCACTACCTCTAAGCATTTTCCAGATGTTCTTTTGCAGTAATTTTTTTTTCATGGTATTGGAATAGAACCCAGGAACATTCTACCTCTGAGTTATACTTTTTTATTTTTCATTTTGAAACAGGATCTTTCTAAGTTGATTAGAGTCTTACTATATTGCTTAGGTTGTCTTTGAACCTGTGATTTTCCTGTCTCAGTCTTCCAAGTACTGGGATAACTAGAGTGCACCACCACACCTGTCTCCTTTGCAGTAATTTTAATGCTCTCACTTAGCCACTCGCGCTTGTCTCTTTTAGATTTTCCATGGATGGCTCAGTGTCCAAGTTCAACTATGGCAAACTCAGTGGTAAAGTTGCTCCTGTAGGTCTTAGTTCTTTGATAGGAAAACAGCTCTGTCCTACTTCTATAGCTAGTTAAAATATCTCACAATGTCCTACAGGGAGATGGGGTGAGGGAGTGGGGTGAGAGTTGGGAGTGGGGGTAGGCTAATCTAGTGTTGTGTACATATATTCCTCTATCACTCTGAACTCATTATGATGTATGACTAAAATGCACTAATAAAAAAGCAAAAGATAAAAATGAATCAGATACCAATATATGAAAATGTTTTATTTTTGTTTTTGGCATAGAATTCATCGTTTTCATGTTGATATCTTCCTGTGTTTATGCAAAGGCAGATGTAATTCTGGATTCATAGGATATGTATCATCTATATGGATTCAGAATGCTATATAAAATATCATAACTTATTCAAAAGTTGTGATTGTTTTAAAACCTTTTCTGTTATGTATATGATGATACTATCTACTCTTTTCTTCATATACATTAACAATAACAATACAAATAGTTCTAAGTGATATTATAAAAGCAACTTTCTCTCAAACTTAGCAAAGTTAAAAAATTCGCAAGAACATTTTATTTTATTGTGATTTTTCATGTCATCCTGTTAATAGTATTAGCTGCTGCTACTTAATGTTAAGCTAAAAAATGAACTGTAGGTTGAAACAAAAACACTGCTGCCAGAACTATTCATCTAAATATAATGAAGGAAACAGAAATATCTTTTCTCTCATGATAAATTTCAGTTGACAATCAAAACATCACAGCTTTAATATAACCAAATTTAGCTACCTCTATTACTAATGTCAGATTCTGAAATTATAAGAAATGATACCATTCATTTTTGAATCTTGGTAAATTTTACAAAAGAGCACTAAATACTAAATATCATATAAAATACTAAAAGCAGTCATCATAAAAATTGTAAACTTCAAGGTGGCATGTCATTTTATGGATTTATTCATCTACTACATTTCAACAAGATTGTATGATTTAAATATTTTGATTTTTTTTGTGATGAAAATTGAAACATTTTAATAAAACACTAAAAATTCCATGGTGATATTCAAGCAATTGTAGTACATGTTTTGTTCTAAAAGACCTCATTTTTGCTTTGATTTTATGTGTATAGAGGTAGCCTCTATTAAACTAGCCAAAGTCTTTCAAATTGTAACTTTAGAAGATATTTTGAGGAAAAAGCAAAGTATAACAAAGAAAAATCACCTTAGAGATTTTTCCTTTCCGTATCATATTTTTGTCATTTCTATTAAAAAACAAGAGTCACCAAGCCGGACGTGGTGGCGCACGCTTGTAATCCCAGCATTCGGGAGGCTGAGACCAGAAGATCCGGGTTCACGGCCAGCCTCAGCTACCTAGTGAGGCACTCCGCAACTTAGCGAGACCCGGTTTCAAAATAAAGAATAAAAAATAGGCCTGGGGGTATAGCTCAGAGGCAGAATGCCCCTGAGTTCAATCTCCAGTACTGCAAAAAAAAAAAAAAAAAAATCAAGAGTCACCAACAGTAGTCATCATCTCTCTTAAGTAAGTTTGTATTACAGATCATAAATTCAGCTGTCTTTCATTAATATTTAGATCCTTCAGGTTAAATATAGAATACAAGTAAAAGAATAAAAATATTTTGTGAGAAATTGTGCTTTTGATTTTAAGGTTAAAAATATATAATTTTTTAAATTCACCTTATAAAATTTCAAACTGTGTAATATATCTCAGATTATTTGTGATTTCCAATAGATGTTTTCTAAATAAATGTTCTTAAGATATATTTTTATTACAAAATCAGGCTAAGAAGTCATCTATCAGTAGATGCTCTTCCAATAAAAGAAAATGAAATCTATAAATTTCACATTTTTAAGATTACATTCAGAAAATAACTCAATCATTTGATACTTAGGAGTTCCTTGTTTCTCTTTACATAGACTCTTACTTTTAAAAATTGATATTACAGGGGAAAAGGGGGGAATAAAAATACTCCCCCAAGCTTCCAAGGCATGCCTTGGGCTAGCTAATTTCTGTGATGACTTACTTATGGCAGAAATCCAGAAGCCTACTGTTGACATTTTCACAGTAACTATAGCTCAGGAGTTGGCTGCTTGGAAGAGCAAAAATGTGTCACATATGACACAGCAGACCTTTGCTAATATTCTTTTTTTTTTTTTCACTGTAATTCAAACTTGGTGAAAAATCAGGTAGAAAGATTGTTTAGAACTTAGGAATGAACATATGTCTCATAATTGACGTGCTCCATAAAATAAACACTAAGAAAAAGAGAAGGCAAAAGGTTGCATTATTAACTAAAATACTAACCTCTATTTTGATGTCTCTATTAGCATCTATACTTGATCAGAAGATGACGGGTTATATCCAACTCACTCATCTCCACATGAATTTGTTTCATGAGATCTACTTTACACTCCTAGAGTGTCAGGGGTAGATCTCTTAGAAACATGGACTTTTTCTACTGCCTCTTAAAAGTGGTGCCATGGTTCACAGGAAAGAGAGATTATATTTGACATTGGAAAGCATCAAAGGGGTCATGGAAGAAGGAGAATATAAAATGGGGCAGGAAAAAAAATTAAGAAATAGTAGGAAACAGACACATAAGAGGGTGAAGGCTTTCCATTCCAGATGAATGGATCACTGTGAGGACTCCACAAAAGAGGAAGCAGAAAATGTAGCACAATAATAGATAAATTCAATTTGATTGCTGTGAAGAACACACAAAAGAGATAATAAAGATGTACCAAAAAAATATGGTTTGGGAACATGGAAGGCTTTTGGACTAGATAGGGAATTTGGTGCTAAAATTTATTTAGGAAACTTCTGGTGTGATCTGTCTGTCACCAAGAAGATCCTGGCTATGTACCAAAAAAGCTCACAGTGTGGTATTACACTGATGAATTCACTATCTAGGATCTGGCCTTTAGCCCTGAAGCCTCAGAAGCCTGGTTCTCCCTGCAGAAAACACATGTCAGAAAGAATGGTGTTTCCTCTCCCGGAGGCTCAGCTATATTAACATCAGAAGTGTAATGGGTGGGCATGAGATCAGATAAAGAGACTTTTTTTTTTGTCCCCGCAATGTTATGGAGATGGAGACTAGTCCTGCATCCACCCCAGAAGTGACCATTCTTACTCCTGAGCATTGCCAGGTCTTGCCTAGACAAGTTAATTTCCTCTGTCTCATTGACGTACTCTGATAGTCTTTCTCCAAGTATGTGTTACAATACTCAAAAAGCTTACGTTAACTGTTAATAGACTTAAGTGTCACATGATCTCCTTCTAACATGACTGTAAACTTAGATGAATTGCTCGCTTACGTGAATATTATGGTTTAACTCATCAAAGGCAATTGTGTTCTCAAACTCTAGAAGTCAACTTACAATTGCTGTTTTACAAAAGCCTTACTCTGCAAAAAAATAAAAGGATGTATGAAACTTCTTTAAGGAACAAGATGAGAACTATAATTTGTGATAAATTAATTGATCAATAAAGCATTATTGATGGCTGACAGCAGGGAAGAGCCTGAAAACCTGAAGTAGTCCAAGTGAGAGACAGTGAGGATTGGACCCAAGGAGGAACAAAGAGGCTTAGATATGAAAAGTACTGCAGAAAAGATCCTGACAAGACCTACAAGTACTTAAATTAGGAATGGTAGTTAAGAAGAAAACTGTGCAAAGTACCATAAGAAATTCCCTGTAATTATATGAGCATTTAAAAAAGGAAGAAGAAAACAAACAACATAAAAAAAAACTTTGCGCAGCTATTAATTAAAGATTCTGTCTCTAGAAATGACTGCATTAGACACTTCACCTACACCTATTTTGTAAATTACCAGAGAAGAGGACTACTAATTCTCAGAATAGTGTATGTAAGGTTTTGTGCATCTAAACATTTTGTGAAAAAAGTGCCATAGCTGTCCTCAAATGTTGAATATCTGTACCCCAAAGTGTTGAAGAATTTTGGGTGCAGAACATTCTCTTTAGAAAAGAATCAGTTTAATAAATGAAGAAAAATTTTATTCATTATATTACAGAAATCAAAATTGAATGAGAGCATTGCAGGAAACACTTAAATAAAAACAAGATCTAAGGATAGAAATGACCTTCTAAGCTAAACTAAACACACATGTACAAATTGCTTTATTAATGGTTTCGTTAAAAAATAATTTATTTCAGCTATTTAGTGAGACCCTCCACTACTTTATGAGACCCTGTTTCAAAAAATTAATAAGAAATAGGACTGGGGGTGTAGCTCAGAGGTAGAATGCCCCTGGGTTCCATCCCCTGTATTACAAAAAACAAGCAAAACAACAAAAAAAATGATTTCTTAAACAATGTGAGATGAAATTTATGTTGCAATTTTGTTTATATTAACGAATCTGAATTCCAAAAAGATTAAAACATTTGAATCTTGTTAACTTTATTTATAAAATTTGTTCAGTTAAAATTATAAGAAAATACTACAAAAACTTGGGAAACGTGCACCTTCAATTCTGTGTAACACATGTCTATGATATATTTTCTTTACATAATATATTTTGGTTTCCTTGTGATTTATTCAATATTTATTTAAGAATAAACTTGAGGAGGCTCAATTTCATTAGTGTGCATTGTATGAATGTGTTGAAATATAACACTAAACCCCACTAATATATACAACTTATACATGTTAATAAAAATATAATGAAACATTTTAAATGAAAAAATTACTTGGTAGTGAATGTATAATTTTTGCCTCATCTAAATATTAATCATAAATAGATATTTGAATAAATAGCTACATGTAATATCAATATTCCTACATTCTGATAAAAATTAAATTGCAGGATTTACTATGCCATCTAGGAGAAAGTTACTTAAATATATAGTTTCATTCAAATAAAAAAAGGAGCTAAACTCATAAATCACAGTAAAGAGTGGTTTTATTCAACAAATATAAATCAGAAACATCACAGACTAGCTCAACAGCAAAAAAAAGTAAATGTCAAATTATCTTATCCAACATTAATAATTAAGAACAATATGTTTTTAAATTATCCCTCCTAAGACATCATGAAGCTATTTGACACAAGCATTACTATTCACAAAGAATTTGTTTGGGGGTTCTACAATAACAGGTTCTGGAGAAAAGAAACTGTCAAGCTATTCAGGGGTTCACGAGCTGAACAATCAGAAGTTGTGGAACTGTTAGCTCATCGATGATGGTGTGCTGACAGTAAAATAAGCATCTGAGCTCTCTGGTAGATGTTAACCGGGCTCAGATAATGCTGTGAAGTTTTCCTCTGCTTCATATCATGGTACCAGGAGTGGCAACCAGGCAGGAAACTTGCATGACATCCTGTTGTCACTTTTGGGACTAATTTCAACCTTCCCTCAGGACTCTCCAGAATCCACAATCAGAACGAATAGCACATGTGAAGTGCATTCATTCCAAGAATGAACACAAGAATTTGGAAAAGAAAGGCCAGGTGGTTTTTGACTCTTTGGAGCAAACAAAGCAATTTTGAGACTAGATTTCCAGATCTCATTCCATGACCTATAAATGGTTATGGTTTCAGTCACATGGGGTAGGATGCATGGTGTACATTCAAAGAACTCTTTTCTTGAGCTGGGCATGGTGGTATACATCTATATTCTCAGTACTTGGGAGGCTGAGACAGGAGGATTGCAGGTTCAAGGCCAGCCTCAGCAACTTAGGGAGGGCCTCAGCAACTGAGAACTTATTTCAGAATAAAAATACAAAAGGACTGTGGGTGTAGCTCAGAGTTAGAATGCCCCTGGTTTCAACCTCTAGTCACACACACACACACACACACACACACACACACACACACACACACACACAAAGTAAATAATAAATACACCTTTCTCAATTATGTTTTAGTCCTCAAAGATGATGCTGGATGTCCGCTCCTACCTGTGCTACTAATTTTTACTTAAATTAAGGATGTCATTCCCCTTTGGCAACTTTATTATGTTTTTGAAACTTTTACTTAGAAAAATATGTGGACTTGAAAAAGAGAAAACCATCAGTTTGGAAATAAACGGTTTTGACAATAATATCAGGGATCATTTAGCATGTCTAATGAACACATTCTGGGGACAATGTCTCTAAATGGGTTGGTCTATGTACACGTCTTACAGAGTTACTTTCCATATTCCACAGCTTCTAAACTAGCCCTTCCCTAGTTATCTGTGTGGAGTATGCCTTTAATTCATACAGGTTCAGTAAGCACAATAAGTCTTTAAAGCTATAAAGCGTCTAACATCTCAACTGCATGAAATTACATTTCATGTCAAAGAAAAATTTCTCAGGTAATGCTAGGTTAATGCTGTTGATACAATGTTCTAGAAAAATTTTTCTCCGGGGAATGTTCATTTTAGATGAAGCTGACCGCCTCAGGGACATTTGAGAAGAATATCAGATGTTGCCAAGGGCACCTTAGACAGCCTTACTGGGAGACAAGGAGGCTGCCTGTAATTTCATACTACACTGTATGCCATGAAAGGCCTATAAATATTCCCCTGATCTTCTAAAACTGATTCTTCAGCAGATGCTAATACCTAGAGCAAAAGCAATTAGTAAGCTCGTATTTCAAAGTATCCTGCCTATTGTATCCTATGTAAATATTTTGAAAGTCACAAGGCAGCTTGGTGATATAAAAGTGTACCATTTGCAGGAAAAAGGATGGAACTAGAGAATATTATGCTAAATGAGATCAGTCAGTCTCAGAAAGTCAATGGTCAAATATTTTCTCAGATAAGTGGAAGGAAGCTAAAGACAAAATAAGAATCAAAAAGGACTTCAGATAAATCAAGAGAGAGCCTAGTAGGATAGCAGAAGGGGATTGCCGGACGGAGGTGAGGAGAGGGAAAATGAGGATTGAGGAAGGAAACAGTTTAAATAGTGTTATGTCCATATGTGATGGTATCAGGACCAGTCTCACTAACACCTACACGGAGGGAGTCTCAAGGGGGAGCAGGGTTGGATGGTGAAGGTAAAACACCAAGTGATGGGTGCTTTTATGTTTGTACCACTTTGAACCTCACTGTGATGCATAATTACAATGCACCAATATAAACAAACATGAGCTACAAAAAGGGGACTATCAAATTAGTAACTTTAGGAGCTAGGTCAAGTAAATATTTGAATATGTTCAGAAAGACAATGCTCAGTAATATTTTATAAATATGCAGACAGTTATATTAAGTTTTGGTCCCTCTCCTTATATTGTTTTTGCTAAATGAGCTTTTACTTATACTAAGAATCAAAAAACAAACACTTACTTGGAACACTCAACATATAGTTTCAAATTGATCCTAAGATCGATTGTAATTTTTATTAAAGAATATCCCATATAACCATTTATTTCATATAAATACTACACTACTATACAACAATTTAGCATTAACTTTAATATTACTTAACATAAATAAGAATAAATATATAGAAATCATCAAATTTTAATTTATTCTATATTTTCTTCAATCCGCTAGTTAATTTTGATCTTTTGCTACAAAATGTCAAAACAGAGACTCTAAAATGATGAATCATAAAATTCTAGATAGATGAGCCTTCAAAATATATGTAAAAGATTAACTTTTAAAAACTATACATATATACACACATATATATAGACATATATACACATATGTATATATATATAGTGACAATTTGTTTTTATTTTTAGTAATAAGTTAGTAACAAACTTCTATTCTTTGAATGGAAGAATTTAATATTCGGTGCTTTTTGTTCTTGAAGGTTTTTTTTGTTTGTTTGTTTCTTGTTTTTTTTTTTATTGGAACATTGTAGTTATTCATCATAGTGAGGTCCAGAGTGACAGAAACATACCTGTACACACACAGAATTCGTTGTGTGTTTCTCTGTGGGTCCCACTCTGCTCACCTCTTCCCCTTGGATAATATTTACATTGATATAGATAATTTCATATATGAACCAAAAATTATTTAAATTATTTCTATCATCAGATCCTCTTTCTTCTCACCACCTCCATCACTAAATCTCCTTCCACTATTCTACTTGTATCTCCCTAATTTTTAGGTCAATATCATTATATAAGCCTTATAGTCAACATAGAAAACTAAGTGATTTAATAGGGATGAAGTTCCAGTAGGCTTTCCTCAGAACCCATTGAACATTTAGATTACATATACATGTTTTGATTATATATAATAATAATTTGCAAATTCCTGATATTTCATTGAACCAAATAATTCCTTTCTCATATGTAACTACTTGAATATATGGGGGTATCAGAGGCACTTAAGTTCTTATAAGCCAAACAACATCTACTATAAGAACATATTAGTATTCCTTTTATAGCAAGCCTTGCCAACCTAAGATATTCAGAACTTCACTGTGATATAAAAAAAATCACTAATCAAAATGCTATAATATGCTGTTGCCAAATGTAGTATTCCTTTAGGAATAAACTTTATTCTTTGAACAGTAAGTGATGTTCAATTACTGGCTTTTGTAAGACTAATGAAGACAGGCAACTAGAAGTCTTCTCTCATAGCTTCAAGATAAGCTGATTGAATCACAGTGAGACAACAGACTCTAATAAAAAAATTCTGAATCTTTATCAACTTCTGAATCTAGCAGATAAGAAAATGTAGTTAATGTGACCATTTAAAGGGTCCAAAAATAACATCTCAAAAGACAGAAAACCAATTTGAGTTGTCTGTAGTGACTCATTTAAAATGACCAAATGCTCATTAGAAAAAAAGTTAAAAAATAAATATGATATTTTAGAGAATAAGCTCAAATATCATTATCTTAAATGGATCAATAAAATTTAAATCCATTTATTTGCCTGTAAAGGAGATTAATTATGTCTATTTTTTAAATTGATAAAAGACTACTGGAAATAATCCCAAATAACCTAATTAATAAAAGGGCAGAGGATTTGGATGATAATGTGTCCAGATATGACATACAAATGGCTAAGAAGCATAGAAAAGGATAGTCAGTATTATTAATCATTAGGAGAACGAAAATCAAAACTACAATAAGATTTTGCTTCATACCCTTTAAGATAGCTACTATCACAAAAACAGGAAATTAATGTCAGCAAGGATATGGGGAATTTGGAACCTGGAACACTATTGGTGGGAATGTAAAACAGTGCGACCGACCGCTATGGAAAACAATATGGCAGTTCTAAAAATATTACGAACAATTATTTTTAGTAAACCAGAAATTCTACTTCTGGCTATCTATCCAAAAGAATTAAAATATCTTGACATATTTGCACACCCACATTTATAGCAGCATATGTCATAGTAACAACCCAAATGTCTATGGATGGATGAGTGGACAAAGAAAACGTAGTGCAGACATATAATAGAATACTATTCAATCTTAATAAGGAAGGAAATTCTGTCACATGCCACAACATGAATGAACCTTAAGGACATTCTGCAAAATAAAATAAGACAAATACTGTATGATTCTACTTATATGAAATATCTGAAGTAATAAAATTCATAGAAACAGAAAATAGATGTGAAAGCTAGGGAGATATAAAAGGGACTCCAGACAAAGGGGAGAATCCCTCGTGGAGTGGTGGGGGGCCTACGGGAGGGAGATGGATAGGGGAAGAGAGGTCTGATGAAGGAATCACTTCAATTAACAAGATATACATATGCAAAATTATCAATGCCAATGCTGATACCGTGCATGGTGCATGGGGAAAGGGAGGGACTGGGGTGGAGGGAGTAGGAAGCTCACCAAGTGCTGTGTGCATTTATGTATCTATGGCTCTGAACTTCATCATGATGTTTGAGTACAGTGAACCAATAATAATATTAATAATAATAACAACATCAACAACAATAATGTAGAATGGTGGTTGTCAGAATCTAGAGGTGGGATGTGAAATGGGTAGTTGTTTTATAGAATATGAAGTTTCAGTTTTGCAACATAGTTCTAAAGATCAGTTGTACAACAATGAGAATACACTTAATGCTACTCAACTGTATTTTAAAATGTTTATATGTCCGGGCATGATGGCACACGCATGTAATCTCAGTAATTGGGAGGCTACGACAGAAGGATCACAGGTTTTCTGCCAGCCTCAGTTACTTAGTGAGGCTTTAAATAACTCATTGAGACTCTGTTTCAAAATAAAGAATAAAAAATAGGGCTAGGGGTATAGCTCAGAGGTAGAATGTCCCTGGGTTCAATCCCCAGGGCTATAAAAAATGACAAAAAAAGTTAATATTATGTTTTATTTTTAACCATGCTGTATATATAAAATATTATAGTAAAATGGATAATATACCTAAAACACCTAGCATAAAACACATACCCAAAATAGTACTTATAGGCCATGAAGACATAATCCTTACTATGTTTAAGGGCAATTCGAAAAGCAAATGCCAGTACAGATGACTTGAAATGGTTCAACTTAACGATTTTTCAACCTTATGATGGTGTGAAAACAATACACATTCAGTAGAAGCCGTACTTAGAACTGTGATCTTTCCAGAGTTAGCAATATGCTGTAGGGTGCTTTCTCTCCATGCTGGGCAGCAGCGGCAAGCCACAGCTCCTAATCGAGCATGTAATGAGGAGGACAAACGCATGATACTCTATAGTGCACTTGTATTTCTAAACTTCCATGTTTGGTCATGTAAGCATATTAAATGTGTTTTTGACTTATGGTACTTTCAACTTATAATAGGTTTAATAGGGGTGTGTCTTCACTGTTAGTCAAGAAGTATATGTATTAGAGAAAGCTCTAACTGATATTGTGTGACCCTGGGCCTTCCTTTCCTCATCTATAAGGGAATAATAATTGTATTTTCTTTACAGGGATGTTGCCAACTAATGCACTTAAAAAACATATAATGCTACTGGTACTCAATATGCTCTACAAAAAGTGTTGTTATTATTTTTATCTTATTATGATTTCTGGTCAAGGGAGAGTATTATTTATTCATCCATTTATTATTTGTTTATTTATTTATTTATTTATTTATTTATTTATTTATTGTGTGTGTGTGTGTGTGTGTGTGTGTGTGTGTGTGTGTGTGTGATACTGGAGTAGAACCCAGGAGTCTTCTACCTCTGGCTATATCCCCACTCCTATTTTATTTTTTATTTGGAAACAGGGTCTTGCTAACTTGCTAAGACCCTCAGTAAGTTGCTAAGGCTGACTTCAAAACTATGGTCTTACTTTCTTAGACTCCCAAGTACTGGGATTACAGGTGTGTGCCGCCATGCCTGGTTGTCTGTCATTATTTATAATATATTTTTTAGTATTTAATCAATTTTGTACTTTGAATAAACACATCTTTACCATCATCATCCTTTTTATCCTTAGTGAGTAAAATGTTAGTACTCTATATATAAAAAGAATATTTCTGTTTTAGTTTATTTGAGGTCATTTGAATATAATAGCAGCCATTAATCTAATTAAAATGTTTTAATTATTTCCAAGTAATGTCAAATAACATTATACTTACTTCATAAATTCTAAGTCAGTGGTATTCATTTCATTTTTTGTTTTTATTATTTAATTTATCATTTTAACTTTATATTACTTATACACATTTATATTTATTATATGTTCATTATAATTTTACATAGATATCTCTATTACAGAATTCAACTCTGTTTTAGGAACAGCATTATCACAGTTGATTAGAGCTTTCAGAAAATAAAATAAGGCAAATAGGTATACCCATTATGAAAAATAATGTGGAGAAATTAAAATGCAATTTATTTTATCTTTTGTATTTGAAGGCACAAAGATATAGTATTTTATTAATGAGATACTATGACAACTATCTTAAAATAGGCTTATCAGCATACTATTAATTCATGAACTCACAAAAGAATGCTATAGGAAAATATTTCACAGATATACCAGATGCTATTTGACTATGTGCACAAAATTTTTAAGTATATTAAATTTTCTTTTCTAAATTATCTTAATAGTAAATGAAGTTACAAAATGCTGAAACCTAACAAAATAATATAACTATTAATTGCTCTAATAGTGAGACATTTAAAACAGTTTTCATATTGAAATGTTATGATTAACAAGCCGGGTGTGGTGGTGCATGCTTGTAATCCCAGCATTCGGGAGGCTGAGACCAGAGGATCCGGGTTCGCGGCCAGCCTCAGCTACCTAGTGAGGCACTCCGCAACTTAGCGAGACCCGGTTTCAAAATAAAGAATAAAAATAATAAGGCTGGGGGTTTAGCTCGGAGGTAGAATGCCCCAGTACCGCAAAAAAAAAAAAAAAAAAAAAAAGAAAGAAATGTTATGATTAACATAATCAATAACATTTTTCTAATAAAAGTTATGAAAATAATGTTAAATTATAATTAATTATCCCTATCTTATAATAAAAGAAATTAACTGGGTTAAAAGTATTCAATACTCATAAACTATATAATAAAAAGACATGAGCCTATCTCATACAAGTCTTAAAGATTATTTATTAAAAATGATTTTTTAAAAACTATTTTTTTAATTTTTATTTTTATTCATACATTGAAAGCATACATCTTTGTTAGGTGCAAATTGATAATGATACATGTGCTCACAATTCTCATTTGACCCCTTCCCCAAATTCCCACCCCGCTCCCTCGCCCTCCCTCCCTCTCAAGTTCAGTTTAGTGAGTGACCTTGATAAACTAATAAATACAGTGATATTTCTAAAGGAAGGAATAAAAATTTATATTAAATAACTTCCTTAGATTCTGAATGGAAAAAATTGTCATATGTCTTCAGAAGCAGGAAACGACATTTCTGGTTTGGCACATTATTTCCTTGACAAAGGTAACAGATTGTGAACAAGAACCTGGTGACTTCTAGTGGGCATCTGATGGAGACAACTAATGCTTTACAACAATGACATTTCTTCAGCGGCAAATGATTTTACGTAGACTTCATCTACCTTTCTACCTTGGAAACATGCATGCTATCTTATGATTACTAACTTAATTATAAATGTGAATAAAATACTACACAAAGATTATATAATCACCACTGGTGACAATAATCATGCCATGAATATATATGAAAACAAAAGATAAATCAAAAGTAAATTCTTTCTGTCAGTATTAAAAACAAAACCAACCTGATAGTCAAAGTGCCATTCACCATCTGCCACACAGGCAAGGAGCTCAGGCATTCTATCTATCAGCAAGATAGCTAGATGTCAAGTAACAAAATCCAAAGTATAAAATCTACATGGCAGGTCTGACAAGTTTGAGTTTCTGCAGTTTTGTTTCATATCCATCTGAGAAATACTAGTTTCAAAATGATTACTTTTTGCTTCCAAGACTAAGAATTACTGAACCCAGACATGACATCTTTCTAGTAGGATTCCATCATTTCTAGGATTACTTCTGGTATTGTTTTGGCATGCTAGTAGTATTCTAGTATTATACTATTACGTTGCTTTAATGATACTTCCATTTCTTCTACATTGGAGAACATATAACTTTGGCTTCAAGAGAATATTCCATTCTTTAGGGGATGTGAGAAGTAAATTCTAATCCACCACCACCACCACCACCATTGCCACCAATCACCATTATTGCTTCTTTTAAGAGCATTTTGGAGCTGGGCATGGTAGAGCATGCCTATAATCCCAGTACTTGGGAGGCTGAGACAGGAAGATCACAGGTTTGAGGGTACCTTAGGACCTTAGTGAAACCTTGTTTTAAAATAAAAGCTAAATAGGGCTAGGGGTATAGTTCAGAGGTAGAATGCCCCTGGGTTCAAAGAAGAAGGAGGAGGAAGAGGAGGAGAGAAGAGAAAGAGAAGGAGGAAGAGGAGGAGAGAAGAGAAAAGAGAAGGAGGAAGAAGAGGAGGGAAGAGAAAGAGAAGGAGGAAAAGGAGGAGGAGGAGGAGGAGGAGGAGGAGGAGGA
>PVLC010002825.1:0-13160 GCA_004027655.1 Graphiurus murinus | reverse complement strand
ATATTATTTGACTTTGATCATCCTAATTCCTACACTTACAACCTTTTGTACTACATATTTCATTTCTACCCAGGCTAACAATTCAGCTTATCCTTCATGGATAGCAGTTCAGAGAGATAATGTGAAATTAGAGAGAACCAAACATTGAAGGTAAGGCTAAAAATTCACAGGCAAAGATAAAAATTCTCATTAGTGGACACAGGGGTAGAGACAGAATACATTTAAGAGATGTTTAAATGATGAACTGAGCATGACCAAGTAGAGTAGTTATTGATAGTTACTGATATTTTTCACCTGGGTACCAAGTATTTACTTCTTTTTTTTTTTCTTTTTTAGTGTTAATCCTTATCCCTGGAGATTAAATTTCCTAATCTCTCATGTAGCTAGGTGCAGCCATGCAACTAAATCCTGACCTGTGGGATACAAGTAGAAGTCATGTGTGATGGTTTTTAGGTCAATTCTGGGACAAGCTACTTGATAGGCTTTTTTATAAACCCTTCTTGTTAGGCAGAAAATAGCCATTTATGGAGAGTCCTGCTTGAGGTAGTGATTCTGACAGCCCACTATTTATGGTTGCATGGTTGGAAAATAATATTCTACCTTAATTAAGGTAGTCAGATTCAAGATCCTTTTTGCATAAATTATCTATTACTAAAATATATAAGTGGGGGTGAAATAAATTGAATGCCTATGAAATATCTGGATTCATCCATACCGCCATTCATAGAAATAATAGAAGAAAAAGAAGATTCTGGTGTTTTATTAAAAAAAATTGAAGACTTTAGAGCAGCAAATTTATGCAGTCAAAGAGAAACTATAGGAAAATAATTGAATATATTGGCAAAGAGACTGCCAAGATCTATATTATTAGCAACTTCCTGATGGTTTGGCATTTCTATTTTGGCACATATTGGAACTTGTAGGGCAAAAGTAGGTTAGTATTTGATATATTTTATAATAATTATAATTTTAGTTAAATTGCAAAACTGGACTCAGGTGGTCAGAAATTGAATTGGTCAGTAAAATAAAACACAGTTCTAAGAGCCTATACTTAAGGAATTTACAATTGGCAATTTATATTGAATAAGATGTTCCTTTGTTTTCTAATGCTAACTCTGAGCCAGTTATTGTGCTAATGCTGGGTGAATTATACGATTTGGGGGAGAAAGAGACTATGCGTATAGTTATAGGAACTCCACAGTCTAATGAGGTATACAAATATGTAAACGAGGAAACATAGAAAAGATGAAAGGTTTTTTATAAATGGGCAAAGACATGTAAACACTCCAGGAACTATAAGGGTTGAAAGGTATGGGTAGAAGATTAAAAGATCAGCCTTTAAAAGTAAGTACATAAAATAAAATTGTGACCCAGATCATGAAGTCATGAGAACTGAAATTGAATAAGAGTATACAATGTCACTCTGAGTTAGAATCATGAGATCTAAAAGCATCTAACCGAGCAGTCTTACTGTAAGAGTAGGATAGCAGTACATGATATCCCTTTTGCATACCTAGCTAAAATGTTTATTATCCCAAAGAAGCTGACTTCCTATAAGAAGCAATAAAGTATGCTGTGGCCACATGTAACAGCAAATGTGATCACTTCTCAAGTTATGAGATGCAGAAATTCTAACCAGGAAAAAATATAAAGAAAAAACTAACACATCTTATTTTTTTACTAGCTTTCTATTTAGTATGTTATATATAATACGTTAAAATGCATACATGCATATATAAAACATATTATACATATAGTATGTTTATACATATATAATATATTGTACTTATTACTGCCTTAATTTTTAAGTTCTTTTATCTATACCTATTTGATGACACACACACATATACATACATATAAAGTATATTATGATATATATAAACATATGCATAGGTCTACATATGCATACTTGTATAAAATACATACATAATATATTTCCCAATTCACTTGTTTGTATTTATTTATTTATTCATTTATTTATTTAGTGGTACTGAGAATTGAATCCAGGGACATGCTACTTCTAAGCAATACCTCCAGCCCTATTTCATTTTTACTTTGAAATGGGGTCTCACTACTTGCTGAGGCTGTTCTTGAACCTGCAATCCTCCCATTTCAGCCTCCCAAGTATTGGGATTACAGGCATGTGCCACCATGCCCAGTTGGTTATACTTTTTTAAAAATTCACTAGAAGTTAAAAGAGCTAGAGAGTTCAAAATACTGTCTGCTTCCCTGTATTTTCTGTTAAGATGAACTGACGGAAAATTGGCTAAATTTGGTCTTCATTTAAACATCCTGAAGGACTCTGCTAATGGGATACCAGTTCTATCTCAGATGTCCTCTCCAGCAACTAGCAGCTTAGTGGACATTCTCTAACCTGCATTCTGTCATCACATGAAGTCTGACTTGGCAAATCAATCTTGAGTTGTGGTTGGTGGGTGGGAAGTAGTGGTAGTGAAAGGACAAAAAATAGGGGTATGGAGGAGGTACCACAGTCATGACTTAAGTGGGGACCAGATGTCAAGGACAGTCAGAATGCTCCAAGGGACAAATCCTGTTACTGGAGTTATGCACTAAGAATCCTCAAAAACTTCCTCATGGTCCTCTTAGGAAGTCAATTGTCTCTCTTCAGATTAAATGGCCCCATGGTTAAAAATATGAGTAATAGTCTAAAATGAATATTACTACCTGCTCCAACCTGCAAATATGTACAGTGTAGTCAAGGCTTTAAGTTCTAAGCATGGTGCCCATAATCATCCAAAAGGGCCAAAGAAAGAATGGCATTCATGAAAATGCAATGAATTAACTGAGAAGAAGTCACATAGAAAATCTATATTATTGATCAAGATAAAATATAAGTAATGATGACCACAGTTATATTGTTGTGTAATGAGAAGTACTAAAAATGTACATTTTTATAAAAATTGAATATCCACTATTGAGAAAGTATTTCTGAATAGACTGGTAGTTTACTATGTTAACTGTATACAAATTATTAATAATCACCTAATTTTACTTTTGTACATATTGATGAAAAATGTAAATGATGTAAAACTTTGCCAACTATCAAGGCAGCACAAAGGAAACACCCCCTTTATGTCTTTATGCTACCCAAGAAATATAACCAGCGTGCATTATTAGCTTAAAGAGAGAAGGAAGGAGAGTTAACATTATTTCAAGTTTATTGCTAGTCTAATTTTGATTTATCATAAAACAAAATAGTTAGAGCAGGCATAGAAGGCAATTGTTTTACTTGTTTTCTAACACTGGTAAAATTGGATAGATTCTCAGGGATCCTTATTCTTCTGTAGTCTACTAAGTTGTCAGGAAAAGACCATTCCTGATCAGTCATGATCTCTCAGATAATCTCTATAGTCAAGAACTTTGACTCTTGATTCAGATGAAAAAGGGAAATCAAAAGAAAAAAATAAAGTTAAGAAAGGTTTACTTACTATGCAATAACCCTAAATCAGTGATTTTCTTTTTTTGTGATACTGGGGATTAATCCCAGAGGAATCCTACCTCCGAGCTACACCCCCAGCCCTATTTTATTTTTATTTTGAAACAGGGTCTCACTAGGTTGATGAGAGTCTCACTACTTGCTGAGGCTGTTCTGGAACTTGCAATCCTCCTGTCTTAGCCTAACAAGTACTGAGATTACAGGCATGGGTATCATGCTTGACTAAATCAGCCATTTTCATAAAGTCATATTATCACCAATGTGCCTAGGAGACACTTCAGTCTCTATGTAAAATTTCACAATATTGCACAGGTCCTTTAGCTAATAATGCTAAATTTTCAAAGTTAAATTGTTATTTATCAATTGTTATTTCAATGTAACAAAAGAGTATTAAAATCGCTTCAGAAATAAAGGTAAACTGAAGTTGACTGTGTTTTTTGCAACAATAATGGTAACTAATTCTTAAAATTCAAAAAGAACCCCAGGTATTTTTATTGAAAAATAAGCCTAATCTAGAACTTTTAAAATTTTGATTTAATGGTAGAATCTTGACTTTATTATATGATTTATTGAGAAGTAGCATGATCATTATCTGACCTTTTGCTAGATTTTTATTGTATTGCTTCTAATATACATTATTTAAGGGCTTCTTATATTTTAACTTTCTGTCACTCTCAATTAGTACATCTACTGCAGTTAAATTGATAGTATAGAAGCCAAGCATGATGGCACATGCCTGTAATCCCTGCACTTTGGAGGCAAAGACAGGAGGATGGCAAGTTCCAGGACAGCCTTAGCAAGTAATGATACTCATCAACCTTGTGAGACCCTATTTCCAAATAATAAATAAAAATTGGGCTGGAGGTTTGGCTCAAAGTTGGAATGCCTCTGGGTTCCATCTCCAGTTACACACACACACACACACACACACACACACACACACACTAATATATAAGGTTAATTGTTGCATTATATCATGCATTGCCAATTAAAAATTCATTGATTTCAAGATTCCATATTCATTTATTACATCTTAAGCTTAAAGGGTATGGTCTACTCAAACATCAAATATAAATGTTTGAAATTTGCAATATATGAGCTATTTGAGTAATGACTCAGTTTCCACAAATGACTTTGATTTCAATTTCTTCTAAATATATGTAAGAATGAAATAAGAGGATCCTTTAAACCACCACTCTTGAAGAAGGTAATGGAATTCCCCAAACACTCTCACTCAGGAATCTTCTGTTTTTTATTTTATCACTACCCAACAATGCTAAAAAGTAAAATAAAAATAGAAACCAGCATGCAACCAGTATATCTGCTAAACACATCCCATTGTTGACATGGGTATTTTGGTTTATTTTATTTTAATTATTGATGCTAAAGTTTTGAACCCAGGGCCTCATGCAGGCTTAACATGTGCTTTAACACTGAGTTGCACCCCATATCCCTGTTTTATTTTTAAAAATCACATAATTGTACTCTGTATATAACTTACTGACATTACCTACTATATTTTAAGTCTATTGATTTCTCCATATTGTTAGATTAAGTTAAACTTTAATTTACTTCCCAATACATAGGAATTAAAATCTCTAATAGAATTTTTATATTGGTAAGAAAATATACTAATGATCTTCAAAGGGTTAAAGTTTTTATATCTATATAATTTGTAAACATCAAAAGACAACAAATGTTAAAAACAATTAATTCAATGTAACATTACTATTATAGAGTGGTCAAAATTATTTGAAGTGTCTTCTTTATTAATACTAACTCATGATAAACGGTGTTTGGTTTTGTTATTTCCTTGAATTGTATTGAGGAAGTTGAGGAGCAGGGAAGTCTAGGTTCATCTACCTTCACATAACACTTCCTAGACATGATCCTCATTCCTAAACCTTTATTATAAGTAGGATATATTTAAATATATTAAATATTAAAGAGAATACTTATTTTTAATTATTCAATTAAAATAATCATGAATTGTGCTTTTAAGTAACATTTAGGATATTTTTCAACTACAATTTAAAAGAAGGCACAGTTCAAACACTATGTAAGGAGTTACTTTTAAAATAATTCAGTTTTGTGAAACTCACTCACAAGAAGGTAGGTAAAGATTATTTCCAGTACTAGCTGGACATAGGCACCACACAGCTTTTTTTTTTCTAAGTGACATATAATTATATTTTTATGAGGGAAGAGCACCGAAAAGAGTTTTCCATTAAATGATTTCTACAAAAAGTGGTTCAGAATTATATATTTCTTTGCCTTCATTTATACTGGGTATGCAAATCTGTAACTTAAGATATAAACACTCACGTAGAACATTTAGAAGTATATTCATGTAGCACAATCTTATTTCAAACAATGCCTTATAATCATGTACTTTCAGCCAAAAATGAAAAAATATATATAAAACAGCATCCAGAAAGTTACAAACGACAAAAAAGTAAATTTCTAATTCCCCTAAAATGGAAAGAAAATATGTAAACAGCATGAAGTAGATAGTGTAAATTAGGATACCATATTATGCATTCACAGTTATGATTTGAGAAGCTCTAGTCTCAGCTTACGTTTAATCATGTTAATAATGAGCAACAGGTGGTTAAAGAGGAAAAATAATGATAGTATTTATCTTCTCCATGCCTTTCAGAAGTTATCCTTACAAAAATATAATTGTCCTATTAAAATGGCAATTGTGAACCTGATATTTTAAAACTCTTTATTTTTTTTATGAATTGCATATACTTCTAAACAGATATTTACCTAACAGATCCCAGTAAATCCTTTATTTAAATTTACATATAATTTGGATGGACTCTCCCCTGAGACCACATAAGACTTCCTGAAAGTACCACAGCAATAAAACATTCTACTCTGTCTCTATAGAAGTTGGCTGCAGGAATTCTAGATTTTTCAGTTGTATAGAAGATAACTCAGTTTGCCACAAGAGTTTAAATCAAACACATTCACAAACTGTCCAAGTGTAGACTGCTCAGTTTTACTAATTCAGTAAAGCAAAACTAAAATCAGAGAACACTGAGACATTCAAGACCAACTATATTTTAAGGAAGAAAACTTCATTTTCAAAAGACTGTGGAGCAGTCATTAAATAAGGAAATGTCTAAATGTGAAGTACCATTCAAATATTGACAAGATTTTCAACATTTTTCCCAAATTGAGCCATGATAGGCAGAGATTCTCTTTAGGTTTAGCAATATCTCATTAGCTTGCTTACTTTTGATTGTATTTAATATGAACATAAAAATAAAACAAATACGTAAAGGTTTGCTTTATAAGAGTATTCATTTAGCAACAAAATGTTTAAGCTTTGCTTATAAAGCATGTAAGATTAAATCCTCCGGTTAAGTAGCATCATTATCAATTTTCATCCTATGTATCCTTGCTGAATATCAACCAGCTACACCTAGATTTAAAGTAATAACTGCCTTTTCTTCAGAATCTCTCTCCTGAATTTGGCTTGCCAGTTACTTTATGTTGGTGGTAGTGGTGGTTGGGAGGGGGGGTGCTGGGAGGAGGAGAGGATAAAGGGGCTGAGATGAAAATTAGCTCAGGCTTCCATGATTTCCCTAAACTGTGAGAGTCTGGGCTGATGCAAGAAGTTAACTCAGCCACATCTAGTGCCCTGCAGATGGACTCCATGAGAAATTCTCTCAAATGTCACAGAGAGGGTTGGCAACGTGTGTGTGAATCACTCCCTCTCTCTCTCTTTCAGGCCTTCTGGGTTTGAAAGGGTCAGCTGGGGGAGGAAATCAGCGGTCAGGAAGGTCTCTTAGGTCTCCCTCTCTTCGCAGGAACAACCAACTTGAATGCATCTGGCTAAGCTGTGCTCTGCATGTAAGCAGCCCTTTCTGGGATCCATTCAGATCAGGTGGGAATAAGAAATGGCCAGCAAGTCCTGGCCACTGGCTCTAGGTGAACAAAATCAGGAGACTCTAAAACTGGCTCCCCTTTAATAGCCCTTTAGGAAATTCCCCCAAGGGATTCTACAGTTTAACTCTTTCTTCGCGGTCACCACCAGCACACCACACACCCCCCCCCCCATCACCACCACCATCACGTCTCACTCCACAGATTTTACAGCAATGATTCATTTTGGAGTAAAACGCAATCAAACGCTTGGCAAACATTTCCTGGATGAAAGTTAACGCTGAGACACCAATCTGATCACAATTTTTATGTAATCAGGAGCAGTTAACTTCTGCCAACTGGTGCCGCCAAGCAACCTCCCACCCTCGGAGAGCGGGCATTTATAAATCTCCCGTCTTCCTACCTCCTCCCTCAAATTCCTTAATGGACCATTAGTAACGGGATCGATCCTAGTCCCTTTAGTAGCAATACGACGCCAAGGCACATCTGAGGTGTTTACCGGTGCCAGAAACACCATTCAAAAGTTGAGCAGGTAAAGACAGCACTTTGCAAACCTTTGGGGTCCGGGGAGGCTGAATGAGAGTGGGGTGGGGGAGGATCCGTGGGAACCTGGGGCGACCTGAACTCTTGTGCATCCAACAAGCAAGTCCTTCCTGACGCCTGCCAGGAGGGGGGCCTCGGAACTAACTTCTCCAGCAGCGATGCGCTGCAGCCCTTTTCCCCCCAAATCCCTCTCCTGGGAAAACTGAGCCCACTCGCCACCCACCCCTGGCGGCAGATCCTCAGAGCCCAGCGCGCGCGCGTCTGGGGCTGGGGTTGGGGCTGGGGCTGGGCAGCACTTACGTCTCGGAATTTGTTCCACTGTCCGACTTCCTTGTCATACTGAGAGATTGTGGTGAGCCATTGTTTATCATCCAGGAAATTACCGCCGTCCGACCGCCCCCCGGCCGCAGCCACCGCCGCGGCGGCCGTGAGAGCCTGACTGCACCAAGCGGCTGCACACACACACAATACGGCTGGCACCTTGAGCATCTGGGGAAGGAGACACAAGGCGGGCGCGGGGTGCCAGTGTCAAATAAGGGGCACGAAGACCAGGGCCACCCTGCTAGACATGCATCGGCCACTATGGGGGTAAAGGGAGGAGGAGACAAGCAGGGACAGGGGTGTCCCCTCCCCACAGGCTTTAGCCTCAAGCCCGGGCACTCACACACCCACAGACCCAAGGGAAAAGAAGGAGTAGAGGAAGGAAGCCCTGGCCGCTGCAGCTTTAGCGGGCATAAAACCGCTTCCTGGCACATCACCTTGTTGTGAGCCGGCTCTGGGCTCGCAGCTCCCGCTGGAAATGCAGCCCAGCTCTGCCAACTCGCTGCTTTGAGGAGCTGCTGCTGCACGCGCCGCCGTCTGCAGCCGTCCACTCAGCTCCCAGCGCCCGGCGCGCTCCCCCCACCTCCCCCCGCCCCCCGCGCGCAGAGCTCTCGCCGGCTCCCCTCGGCTCACCCCTCCCTCCCCCACCTCCTGTCCCCCCTCTGCACCTCCTCCTGTCCCACCTTCCTCTCCCGGAATCCAAGCCGCAGTAGGCTCCGGATGGATGCGATGCTCTGCTGGAGCCGGAAGATGCGGTAGCTCCTCGCCTCGCAATCCTTATCTGCTTTCTAACCTCTCCGCTCCAGAAGAGGTTCTCCTGTGCGCGAGACAGCCTGCTCATTCTCTGTGCTCCTGCACGTAACACAGAGCGCAGGGTCCCTCTTGGCTGCCTCTCTTTTGCAATTTCAAGGGTGGTCGGGCAGACGTGGGAAATGAGGTCCGAAGAAAACTTTATGCATCACCAAGTAAGAATCCCCAGGACTTTTCTAGCTGGTAAACCTCCTAAACTGAGCTCTGCCCTAATGCAAGGCCATCCACAGGGTCTTGGGAGATCTGTTCCATCTCAGAAAATGTAGTTTGTTGTGAACTTCTGGATTATTACACAGCACAAACTTTCAAGGTGTCAAACATATAAGATTGAAGGGTGTTTTTGTTGTTGTTTTGTTGTCCTTTCTGTTTTTAAGATCAAATGATTGCCAGGTAGGGTGTTTGAGTACACCTAAATCATACACACTGCACATGCATTTCTCCTTTGTAATAACTTCCTGGGGACTGTGTTTTACATTCTAGGACCTGAAACAAAAACTTTAAAAATCTTCTATGTCTCTCCCTCCTGAGAAGAGCCCTTAGAAGCCCTAACCCTAATTTTGCACTTCAAATTTGCGTTTATGACAAAATATTTGATTCTCCATGTCTTTCCTGCATATTCTAAATAAACTGAAAGGGAATCAGTAGTGATGCCCCTGTTTAAAAAAAAAAAAAAAATCAGAGCAGGGCATGTTTGCACACACCTGTAATCCCAGTACTTAGGAGGCTGAGACCCAAGGATCTGGGTTCATGGCCAGCCTCAGCTACTTAGTGAGGCCCTCCACAACTTAGTGATACCCTGTTTCAAAATAAAGTATAAAAAAGAGGGTGGGGTGTAACTCGGAGGTAGAATGCCCCTGGGTTCAATTCGATCCCTGGTACAGAAAAAAAAAAAAAAAAAATCAGATGAAGACTACCGCAGACCTGTAGGATTTGGGTGAAATGAATGGGCATGCAAACCAAAAGATTTCTGGAAGGTATAGACCACAATAATGATAAATATTCTATATGAATGACTAGATATGTCAGCCCAATCTGTATCTCTCAAAACTATGATCTTTAAAAAGTTATTATAGTTTCCCAAACTTTAGGAGAGAGTTCAATAGCAGCACACTTATAAACCCCATTTTGATCTTAGATGATACTTGTGTATCATTTTCCAAATTACATCAAAATAGAAATTAAACAATGATTAATATTAATTACTAATTATATATATGATCAAAATGAATGTAGAAAATGTACATAAAGGAAAGAAACTGCTATTTTTAATTCAGAAAAAAATATTTTCCTCAATTCCTCCCATTTTTACTGTAATGAATGCCAGTAAGGAAAGAAGCATCACAAAGTATATAATTGCAATTCACAAAAGCCCTGATTAATATAAACATATTTCAATAACTTTAAAACACTAATGCCTATTAATTCTCCAAAGATATTTATTTTAGCCTAGTCACACTAGTCACAGGGAACCCTGCTATGCTTCTTAGCATATTTGAATTCTTGCTTCATATATTTTCCACCATTACTTCATGCGCTGGGTTCTTCAGTCCCTTACACCCCCATCCTCAGTTCTCTGTGTCAAAATTTAAAGTTTTTTTCCTTAATTCAATTAGAGTATTTTATCATGTTTCAAAACCTCAATCTTTTAAAATTTAAATCTAACAGGGAAATCACCAAAACTGTGCCTCAGATGAAATCCTGGTATATGGTAGAAGCCAGTCATTTTTAAAGTAAAAATTGATCTTCTAATCTTGTAACCTATCTGATACTTTGACACACCCCATTCCTTTCAACATCTATTATACTTTTTAGCATAGCTATTGGCATCAAAGACTAACATGATCACCTTTAGATTTATGCAATCACATAGATTTATTTTATACACCGTTCCCACTAAAATGTATATGTTTCATTGCCAATCCTAACATGTTCATAGAATCTTTTCACATCTCGCTTTTGCTGAAAACTTTCCAAAATGCAGTTCCACAGATACTGCTCCAAATTGTGAAAAGTTGTAAAAGTTATTGAAGAACAAGCAATGTTAGTTGTATACATCTTCGGGGGAGGGGGGGGCTCTAGTAGAATATTAAGCTCCAAATCTACAGTAGAATAAGATTTACAAGCAAATGGCAAGTTTGAAAGCCCTATAACAGAAGCAACAAACAGACCCTAGAAGTCAACACCTGAAATTCCACAATAAAAGAGGTAGTCTGTGCTTGTCTCCTGTTCATTTGTGCTGGTCTGGTATATTATCCCCCAATAAGATCAAAACTTCTTAAATATACCCTTCCAAAGTCATTGTCACTGTCTATGCTAAGCAACCTGGCATGTTGATAGTGATAGCAAAGTCCATTGTGTGATGGTATTAATCATGAAGAAGTCTTTTCTGTCAATTTCTCTATATAATTGAACAACTGGATCTTCAAAGAGCCTGCTTTCAACATTTAAATAGTCCTGAGAGGATTCCCACTTCAGTCAACACTTTGGTTATCAGTTAACACCTCAGTGGGGATTAATTTGAAGTTTGCTAGAAGCAAAACACAGCAGGGAAGAACAAGAAGAAAGTAGTAAGTGGAGTTAAGATATGAGAGGGATAGTTGGGAACCTTGAAAGTCAAGGTGGGTGGGGACATACAGGAATACTTCACAGTCTGCTTTCCAGTTTTATGGAGAGCCAGTCTAGGAAAATGGAGAGAGAAAAAAAAAGAGAGAGAGAAGAAAGTGTAGACGAATACTTCACAGGTTGCTTCCCAGTTTTATGGAGAACCAGTCTAGGAAAATGGAGAAAAAAAAGAGAGAGAGAGGGGATGAAAGGATAGAGGAGAGTAGGAAAGGAAAGGAAAAGAAAGGAAAGGAAAGGGATAGAGGAGAGGAGAAGAGAAGAGAAAATAAAAACACAGTAGAGTGTGGTATGTTGGGCTGGTAGATTTAGTCACTGTTGCTAGAAAACTAAGTGATGGACTACAACTTGATTTGTGTTTTGATCATACTTTACATATCATAACTCATAGGAAAAAGTGGATTTCCAGGCCCCTTTCTGCATTTCTGTCACCTCATACATAATCATAGTTTATATGCATCTGTGTGTATGTGAGTGTGTGTGTGTGTGTGTGTATGTGTGTGTGTGTGTACTGCAAAACTATCATCAGGGCCACTGTAATCTTGGACTTTACCTCTGTATTTCGCTAGTATTACATTCTTCCTACTGAACATTTAATTAATCCATAAATATCTATCATTGTAAGCCATTTTGGTAGTTTTTACTATTACATCCATGTTGTCTCAGAATTTTTATTTACCCTTACTTTCAGATTTGCAATAGTTCAACAAAGACAAATTCTATGTATACAATGGCAAGGGGTCCATTTTTTTTTTTTTTTTTTGCAGTACTGGGGATTGAACACAGGGGCATTCTACCTCTGAGCTACACCCCCAGCCCTATTTTTTATTCTTTATTTTGAAACCGGGTCTCACTAAGTTGCAGAGTGCCTCACTAGGTAGCTGAGGCTGGCCGTGAACCCGGATCCTCCAGTCTCAGCCTCCCGCATGCTGGGATTACAAGCGTGCGCCACCACGCCCGGCCAGGGCGTCCATTTCTAACCACCTTTGAGGTTGGATCTATGAATATCTTAATAGAACTCCCATTTCTGTAATTGCATGTACACACAGAGCAGTCTTACATAAGTTACTTTCTATCCCTGCTACTATTAAATATGCTCATCTGTGCTCCCTAGCCATTGTAAGGATACCCAGGGAAGACCAACTTGTACATTTTCCATGTGTCAGGCACAGAGCCAAGCACCTTGCCTACATGCTGCCTTTTAATCATTACCACATGCCCCAGATCCCATAAGTAGAGTATAAATGAATGACTTTGAGATTTATAAAATTCTTGAGAATAATGATGCTACACTGCTTCAAGACATTTTCTTTCTTTTTTTTTTTTTTAATTTTTTAATTTTTATTGTAGTAATTCGTGCAATATAGCGTACATCTTTGTTAAGTACAAATTGTTAACAACATATTTGCACACAATTCTCATTTGACCCCTTCCCCGATTCCCTCCCCTTTCCCGTTCCCTCCCCCTCCCTCCCCCTAAGGTTCACTTCAGTGAGTGACCTTGTTATGATTGT
>PVLC010002824.1:94431-107656 GCA_004027655.1 Graphiurus murinus | reverse complement strand
AGCCGGGCGTGGTGGCGCACGCTTGTAATCCCAGCATTCGGGAGGCTGAGACCGGAGGATCCGGGTTCGCGGCCAGCCTCAGCTACCTAGTGAGGCACTCCGCAACTTAGTGAGACTCGGTTTCAAAATAAAGAATAAAAACTAGGGCTGGGGGTATAGCTCGGAGGTAGAATGCCCCTGAGTTCAATCCCCAGTACCGAAAAAAAAAAAAAAAAAAAAAAAAAAAAAAAAAAAAAAAAAAAAAAAAAAAAAAAAAAAAAAAAAAAAAAAAAAAAAAAAAACTGGTTTCACATGAAAAATAAGAATTTAAAGAGTCAAAATAACTTTGTATTAGTATTATTTAAGATATAATCTTAGTTCATAATTTAGATGTCAAAAAATCAAAAGCAATCAAATGAAAAACTTCAAGCATTTATGAAACATCACTCTGCACAGGACATTGTAATTGCAATTTAAGGCAGAGACTTATGTGCCTACCTAAAAAGCTTTTTTTTTTCTTAACAAAAAGCAGATATACAGTAAACACAAAACAAGAGACTGTGAGAGCTTTTATGAAGCAAAGACAGACTTTTTCCAAAACACGATTTAGAATTTCAATGTAGTGAAATACACAAGCTGAAAACCTACCGCCTTCATCTGTCTCAGTCACCGCAGGAACACACCATGGGGCCCTGCGGTCACCCTCGGACACGTCATCACATGGCACCTGGGATCCTTGTCCTCTGGCTAGCAGCACCAGACCCACTCCCCAAGTCCCCGCTCCTTGTCCTCCTCTGTCTCTCACCTCTCATCTCTCCTACCTTGCTACCTTGCTCTCAACTCCTTCTTTAATATAATCAGGCTATCCTCTCCCTTCCCTCCGACTAAGGTCACTGGTTACTTCCACTTTGCAAAGTCCAAAGGCCATTTTTCTTTTCTTTTCTTCTTCTTCTTCTTTTTTTTTTTTTGCAGTACTGGGATTGAACCCAGAGGCATTCTACCTCTGAGCTAAACCCCCAGCCCTATTTTTATTCTTTATTTTGAAACAGGGTCTCACTAAGTTGCAGAGTGCTTCACTAAGTAGCTGAGGCTGGCCTTGAACCCAGATCCTCCAGTTTCAGCCTCCCAAGTACTGGAATTACAAGTGTACGCCACCATGCCCAGCTAGCCATTTTCCAATTCTGATTTCACTCATCTACCACCTCGGAAGCTGATTAATTTGTCCCCTCCCCCTTCTTTGTATCCTGTGCAAGGGGTAATACAAAGAGATCTGGTTCCCACCCTTGGTCCAGCAGAGGAAGACTGTGTAGAGGACCAAGGAGTTGAGTAAATCTGCCTAGATGCAGTAACAGAAGTCTCAACGGGGACAGCGGGCCACGATGGAGGCACTGGTCATATTTACAGAGTGGAGGAAAGAGTGTCAAGAAAGAGTTGCAGCTGCTGATTGAACCAGGTAAGTTGACAAGGAGCGAGACTGGGGGCGGGCAGAGGACGGAGTTTCCACACAGGAACTGTTCCAGGCACAGAGCAACCTGACCCGGCAGCGGCGGCCAGCGCAGGAGGCTCCAGGCACCCAGTGAGGCGGCCGGCCGGCCCGCAGGGAAAGAAAGGAACGGAACGGAGGGAGAGTGAGGCTCTGAGCCAGCCCCTAGCTGACTATGTGGGATAAATAAAACCCAAGGCAGTCAGGGGGGTCAGGAGTGTAGAAAATGAAGCGAGGAATGGAGCCGCATACCACTGCATGCCATGAAGGTCTCCATTTGCTGGAGGTAAACCCAACTCTGAGCCGGGTGTGATGTCACATACTTACAATCCTTGTACTTGGTAGGCTGAGACAGGAGGATAGGGGGTTCAAGGACAGTCTCAAGAAGTAATGAGACTGTCAGCAACCTAGCAAGACCCTGTTTTAAAACAAAAAATAATAAAAGCTGAGGGAGTAGCTTAGAGGTAGAATGCCCCTGGATTCAATCTCTAGTACAATAAATAAATAAATAAATTAATTAATTAATTAATTAATTCCAAATCTGAGTTTTCTAGCTTCAAAGGCAAAGCAGGAAACATGATCACACACATGATTTATAGCCTGTGAAATAAAAACTAGTTGCTTAATAACAAAAATCCAGTTATGCCTAACGCCATAAATAGAGATATCTGATGTATGTCATATGAAACAGACTGCAGATTTTCTTGGCAATAAGAAGTCAATCCTAATAGCATTAGTTACTCTTCTTCGCCTTTGTCACATCAATCTGCTTATTAACCAATATGATATTGTTTCATATGGAGATCCACAATTCTAGAAATACTTTGATTCAGACATGTTCACCTAAATACCAGAGGCTGCAGCCACTGTGGAGGTTTACAGATCAAGGTCAAAGGCTATCCAAAGAAGTAATTTTCAAATCTCTCCATTAAGTCAACCACTGATCAATTTTGCCCAAGCATAGATGTATCAAATAAGCCAGGTCTTATCTACTGTCCACTGTCACCGGGCAATATATTAAAGCCTCAGAGGAGAGCACACAGCATTGAAAAAGCACGTGCTTTATGCTTCCTGGGTGCTGGTCACAGCCTAAGTCACAATGCTCACGCTTCAAAAACACGCAAGGGAAGGGAGGAACGGGGAGTTAGTACTTAATGGGAAGGAGTTTCGGTTTGGGAAAACAAAATAGTTCTGGAAACAGATGGTTGATAGTTTAGATCTTAAACACCTCTCCAAGGCCCTTGAGTTAAGCCTTGGTGCCCAGCTTGGCACTACTGGGAGGTGGAGGAAACTTAAGGAGTCGGCCCCAGTGGGAAAGTAAGAGAGAAAGGGCTGGGGTGGGCCCTTGAAACGGCTGTGGGACCCCAGCCCCTTCTTTTTTACTTTCCAGCCACGAGGTGAATGATTTTGTCTTTGTTTTTTTTAATCTGTTTATTTGTTTTGGTGGTACTAAGGATTGGACTCAGGGGCATTCTACCTCCATGTCCCCCACCCCACTTTTTTTGTGGTACTAGGATTGAACTCAGAGGCATTCTACCTTCAAGCCACACCCTCA
This sequence comes from Graphiurus murinus, assembly GCA_004027655.1. Classification (NCBI taxonomy): domain Eukaryota; kingdom Metazoa; phylum Chordata; class Mammalia; order Rodentia; family Gliridae; genus Graphiurus; species Graphiurus murinus. The sequence goes on along the minus strand of PVLC010002824.1, from coordinate 104,639 downwards.
GCCCTATTTTGTTTTTTTATTTTGAAACCAGTTCTTGCTACGTTATTGAGGGCCTCGCTAAGTTGCTGAGCCTGGTCTTGAACCTGCAATTCTCCTGCCTCAGCCTCCAAGTAGTATTGGGAATACAGTCATGTACCACCACGGTATAAAGGAACTTTTCAGGTACTGATTTGTTATTTTTCCCACCATATGAAAGGCTGAAAGAGGTCAGAAAGTTTGCAACAGAAGCACGCCACTGATTCTTAGAAGTTCTCCAGATAAGTATTTCTCCCCCCCCCCCTAAAATAGCACCTTTGAAAGCAAGCCTGAGAACAAACAGTACACAGGAGAAGACGTGGAAGACCCATGGACAATGTCCAAGTCACCCTCACTCCAGCTACTTAAAGTAACAAGAAGTGGGCAGGAAACACCCAGGCTCAACGTAATACCTTTATTGTTTGTGGTTTCCCATGCACTAAACATGTTCTAAAAATGTCCAGGGTGACCCAAGGTGCAGCTTGAAATATCAGCACCATATTCTGTACTTAGAAATTGCATGAACTCAAAAATAACTCAGTAAAAGGAGGACCACAAAGAAAACAGAACCTAGCACATTCAAAATAAATTACAAACAGAAATTAAGGAGTCCAGAGGAGGCTGCCAAGACACTGCCATAAAAATGTACTTGGAAAGTGACAAAAGTATGACACAGAATCTTGGCAGCATGCAGCAAGGGTCAGAGGCATCCCAGCACATCCTCTAAATGATGTTTAAGGTCAACTGCAAATGGTATAGCGCCACTGAAATACTGACTTGTCCCCAAACAGATTTACTACTGTTTTATAAAACTCGTGAAATCTACACACCTAGTTGAAGATGGAGAATCACACAAACAACAGTGCGTGGGCTATTGGAAATCACATTTTTTTTCCCCCAGTGCTAGGGATGGAACCCAGAACCTTGCATGTGCTGGGCAAGTGCCCCGCCCCTGCGCTACACCCCCAGCTTTTGGAAATATCAAATGCATCTTTTTCAGTCCTACTAAATCTAGAGCTTCCCAATTTGTCTTCTTGATTTCTCAAAATTACTTTCTGGAAGGTCACATATGCATTCACTATACAAAGAAAATAATTCTAGAGCTAAAGTTACAGAATAATCCATAGTTAGAAGAGGTATTTTCACATAACTTATTTACCTACCCTAGGCTAGGTAAAGAAGTAGGTGCTGAGACAGCGTGGAAAGATTAATGAGCTGTGGCTTGTTTCCTCCAAGCACCCAATGTCCATTCTAGCGGAAGACACACATATAGTGTGTGTTTAAACAAGGGTCCATGGGTTAGGGGAAGAAGCCACACTTAGGGGAGGCAGGACCAGTTTCTGAGAAGACGAGACATGTGAGCTCCGGTGGGAAGGACAAAGACAACTTTAAGCAGGAAGAGTGGACAGCCTCGGGGCCTGAAAGAACAGCGTGTGTGGCCAAGATTACCTGGACCAGCTAGGGACAAGGGTAGCCAGAGGGAAGACGTGGACCTCAGAGGCTGGGCGTCAGACTGGGTCAGGTCAGAGCATGGACTTGTAACTCGGAGGTGACAGGAGTAAGTGTTTTGTGAGAGAGTAATTAAAATCTATTTTAGACTTTACACATGACCCTGCTATACCATTTCCCATAGCCACTATAATGATTACCACAAACTCAGTGGCTCAAGACAACAGAAATGTATAGTAGTGTTCTACAAGTCCAGGGGCCAGAACTCCAGCCAGAAGTCCAACATCAGTTTCACGGAGTCAAAATCAAAGCGTTGACAAGGCCACACTCTCTCCGGGGCTCTTGGAAGGGTCCTTTCCACGCCTCTCTCAGCTCCAGAGGCTGCCAGGATTCCTGGGCTTGTGGCAGCGTCGCTCCAACCTCGGCCAGCATCTCCACGCCAGCTCTCCTCGGTGTCTGTCTCATCTCCCTCCGCTTCTCTCAGAAGGACACCTGGAGCTCATCGCAAACCCCTTAACTTAATCACATCTGCAAAGGTCTCACTTGGCAAGTCAGATAATATTCACAAATTCCAGGGGTTAGGACATGGACATATGTCTGGGGGGCCATCTTTCATCCTACCCCACCCAGTGACATGCAATGTGGAAGCGACTGGGAACAGGGAGGCCTGCTGGGAAGGCACCGTCCTTTCTGTGGGGTCAAAAGAAAGGAGAGGCTGGACCAGCGTTAGCAATGAGTATCAGGGGAGGGAACAGAGAACAAGAGAAGAATAACATCTAGATTTGAGGGAAGGAGCAGAAAAGGGACCGAAAAATGAACTCTGCATTCAGAGTTTTCAGCGTATAGATGATGACGTCATTAACCAAGACAGACACTCCAGGAGGAGACAGAACAAAATGACTTGTCCAGTTTCCATCATGTTTGGAATGCCTTGGACCTCATGGAAATTTTTAATAAGTAAAATATGGAATAGGAAATGACTAAGAATAAGAAGTCCTTAGGATATCTTTTCCTCCACAATTAACTGGTCCTTAATTTCACTGAATTCAGCCTTGAAAATATATCTCAAAATTTTTTTCACTCGAACACTTGAAGCCCTAATGTGTGCTGGCACACATGCTGGTTGCTAGGGATACAAAGCTCCTCATGGGACTTACTGTGTGTTTGAGGGGCAGGGCTGCCACAAATCAAGCAAGCACAGACGAGTGCAGCAGCTCAACCCGGGCGGTGTTGGGACAGGACATGTTCAGGGAGCTGGGAGGGAAGGCTGACCAGGGAGGCAGCAAAGTCAACCAGGCTTCCTGGAGGAAGCCTCTGACCCCTGAGCGGAGTGCAGGAGGGAGGACGCATGTCCACTAACACAACAGAGGCAGAGAGGAGGAACCTGTCATCGTCCCCAACACTGCTCTCATTCAAGCTCTTACCATCTCACCCAGGACACGAGGACCTCGAATCATTTGACTCCGCAGTGTGCACAACTGAGTAAGACCACACCTTCCTCTTTTACAATTAACGTTTCTTAGTACAATGTAAGCATTTTATAACTTTTTTTTTTTTTTGAAATTAGATCATCTGGTTCTCATCTCTCCTTGGTTACTTGTGATACTAGAAATTCATATGGCCAGCATTTAATTGGTGGAAAGCTGTTAGTTTATATTTCTTTTTTTATACTTTCATTTTGGTACACTATAATTATACATTATACTGAGATATAGGGTGATATGAACATACATGCACAAAATTCTTGGAGTAAGAGTCTAAAATGTTAATTTACTAAAAGAGTAAAAACTTCTAAAACATTAACTTTGTTTTGCTTTGTAGTAATAGGGATGGAACCCAGCAACATTCTACCTCTGAGCTACACCCCCAGCCCTATTTTATTTTTTATTTCGAAAACGGGTCTCACTAAGTTTTGGAAGGCCTCACTAAGTTCCTGAAGCTGGCTACAAACCTGTGATCCTTCTGTCTCAGCCTCCCAAGTACTGGGCTTACAAGCGTGAGTCACCACACCCAGCTTATTTTTTATTTTTTTATTTTGAAACAGGGCCTCACTAACTCATAGAGGGCCTCACTAAATTGTTGAGGCTGGCAGCAAACCTGTGATTCTCCTGTCTCAGCCTCCCAAGTACTGGGATTACAAGTGTGAGTCACCACACCCAGCTTATTTTTTATTTTTTTATTTTGAAACAGGGCCTCACTAACTCATAGAGGGCTTCACTAAATTGTTGAGGCTGGCAGCAAACCTGTGATCCTCCTGTCTTACTGGGATTACAAGCATGTGCCACCATACCTGGCTTCAAAGGTATTTTTTGAAGATATACTGGTGGGGACAAGGAATAACTGATTATTGAGGAGAAAAGGAACAGCATGATGTCCTTATTAAGTGCGCCTGGGACCCCAGGCACAAATGGAGGGTTGGCTTCAGCTAGGGACATAATATCCATCACTGCGAAGTACAGAAGGCAGAAAATGGAGCACACACGCACATGTCTGGGTGGCTTTGGTAGAGGAAACAAGAGGAGTTTCTTGGTGACATAAGCCACATCCTCCGAGGGAGCAGGACAGAGAACTGTTAGAAAGTTTAGGTGAGATCAGAAACGTGAAATAACATGTGGGATGAACTGACTAGGAAAAGACCACAGGATCGCTGAGCAGCAGAAAAGTAGAGCAGAAGTCAACAGCCCTGGACTGGAAGCAAGCCCTTCTCCTGCTCGTCTATATGCTCGGGAACCCACAGGGGAAGGGAAGGAGGATGGCCTGGAGGTGTGCTAGGTGAGCTCCATGCAGGAGTGATCACAGGGCGCCCTGGCAACCCAAGCTCTGGAGGGAGAGGGGGAGGACACAGGAAGGACAGTAAGACAATGGAGTAGACAAGGACTACTTGTGGTCAAAGAAACGTCAGATCAGAGCTTCAGAGAGTATGGGTCACAGGAGGCAGTGGGATGCACATGAAGCTGAGATTATGGGACATATAGTTACTGAGAAAGACAAACGAGGGTGTCCTGCAGTGGAGACACCTTATCACAGTACACAGAGTTACCCTCCATGCCTGGGTCTCCCCTCCTAGCTTGCCCACTGACCCGCTGATTTTAGGGACTGGATCTGACTTATCTTAGAATCCCCAGGCTAACAAAGTATACGGCGCACAGGGCGCTTGGTAAGTATGTTTGGTTAACAAAATCCTCTCAGTGCATATGACAAAATGCACGCGGTTTCATAACAACATTAGTGGAGACATTAATTTAGTCAATATATATGTATTTTTTATTTTGGTAGTACTGGGGATAGAACCTAGGAGCCTTCAACCTCAGGCTATGTCCCCAGTCCTATTTTATTTTTTATTTGGAAATAGGATCTCGCTAAGCTGCTGTGAGCCTTACTAAGTTGCTGAGGCTGGCCTTGAACCTGTGATCCTCCAGTCTCAGCCTCTCAAGTATGGGATTATAGGCGTGTGCTACCATGCCTGGCTAAAAACATTTTTTAATACGACCCAGAAAGCCAACCCAAAACTTAAAGGATAAACTGCATTCACCAATGTGTTTCTACAACATAGAATCAGAATAAGTAAGCTGCTGATAAACTTCTAGTGCTCTAAACAAAACTCGATCAAGAGCCTCTTCCACTGCTTTTGATACCTTCAGAACGCTGTGCTGTGCTGTATATGACATATAGAGGGGGCTTAGCAACTGGCATATCCTCTGATACTAAATTTACTATACACTGCATCAACCCATTAACCTGTTTTGTGGTAGGCAACAGGGGAAATACAAAAGTTAGTACAATAAGGTCTCTGCTCTTAAGGAAAACACAGAGTTCTTAGAGAGATGAGATTGAAATTCACACAAAAATGAAAGTCAAAAACAAGTTAGCTAATTATCAAATAAATGAGACAGAAAAATAAGTGTTATGAATGCAGATGGGTGAAATCACCAAACCCTAGACAGGTCCAGGGTACAGAAAGACACAGATAAAATTATATAGCTATTTAAAAAAATGTAAAAGGAACAAATACTGGGCAAGGGAATAAATACAAAAAACAGGGTCTTACTAAGTGGTCACCACGCAGTTGTGAGTTCTAACCAAAAACAGTAGTGACCTTCATTGTTACTTTTTTATCGACTATTACCTGTTGCACCTATTGGATTAAACTTTGCCGTAGGTCATAACTTGTGTCCATGTTACTGTCCGCCACAAAAGACCAAAAATTTTATATTACCACCTTTCCCTTTGAACATTTTGGTTTGAAAAGGCATAAAGGACGTACTTTCACAAGTGCTGAAAAATGCTAAAACTGGCTTTAGTTTCATGACATAACCATCTACTTACTGGTCTTGCCGGTCTATGCTATTGGGTTTGATGCATTATTCATGCGCATTTCAACCAAAATAGCATTAAGAGAAAAACCTAGCAAGAAAGCTTTTCTTGAGAATGTTTCTAAAAAGGAAAGTGAACACACAGTAAGAAAAACATTTTCAACTTATAATATGCACAGGGCAGGAATTTTCCATAAAACTGCTGTTATCTCCAACCTATATGAGTACAAAAGAATAACAGTCATTATTTAACTGGCAATAAATATTTCAAAAATAATCCATTAGATTATCATTAGAGATTCTTAAAGTCATGCACCATTAGTTTTCTCCCACTTAGCTACTTTTTCCTTCTCCCCCTCTGTGAGCAACTCTCATACCTCCCATGTGAGGCCAACTTCCTTGGGTACAAGTCTGATTTTTTTGATACTATCTATCCTTTCTTCCTCTTTTGTCACCCATCCATCCTCACACCTACAGAATTCAAAGTGAACAAGATTCATGAAATCAGAAGGTGCTACTGATGATCTTGGGCTGTTTACTGATTACCAATATAGTTTTTAAGGAGAACAGAATATCAATGACTTTTACTCAACAATCTACATTCACCAAGCTTTTAGAGAGAGAAAATGACTCTGTGCTAGGAACTTCAAGGAGGTGAATAATATGGTCCTCCCATCCCAGAGACAAGCACAACATGATGTAAGGCTACACGGGAGTGTCAACTGAGAAACAAACAAACAATGGACCAATTCTGCCTGGAAGAGTCAGAAGACACTACGCAGGAGAGGAGACACTTGACAGATATTCTAGAGCTTTGGTAGAGATGTGGGTAGCATAAAGTAAAAACACAACCTGACTGGGTAGAAATTTGTAGAACCACTTTCTCCTTCCATCCAGCCTCTTGATTTGCTGGCACAGTGAGGTTTTCCCACAGAGCCAGTCAGCATTTCATTTCTCAGTATATCTTCCTGCTTCAAAATGCATGAACACTTAGCCCTTTTTCCCGGAAAGAGCTCAGTAATATTTGAAATTTTATGAGACATAACTATTTCATTTCTTAAACATACACAAGACAAAATGCTTCACTAAATTTATCTCCTTTTAAATATTTCACACACTGGAATTCAACAAAATTGTGAGAAAGAAATCTGTTCGCTTTAAGGAATTTTATGAAATCTTTAGTCACTGAGCATACTGGAAAAATAATTTTCTCGAGAAAGCCCACAGGGCTGGAAAAATTATTATACTACACTGCTGGCTCTGCATCAGGTCTGTCTCACCCCATATTAGATTTCCATTGATCCTGCTTATCCAAAAAAACTTAAAGGGTTATAATAAAGAAAAACAGGAAATCACATGGACTTTCAAAGTAGGTAAATAAAATTATCCTTTTAAAGGAAGTGACACAAGTTGGCAACTTTTTTGTTTTTTTTGTTTTTTGTTTTTTTTGGCGGTACTGGGGATTGAACTCAGGGGCATTCTACCTCTGAGCTATACCCCCAGCCCTATTTTGTATTCTTTATTTTGAAACCGAGTCTCACTAAGTTGCGGAGGGCCTCACTAGGTAGCTGAGGCTGGCCGCGAACCCGGATCCTCCGGTCTCAGCCTCCCGAATGCTGGGATTACAAGCGTTCGCCACCACGCCCAGCTTACAAGTTGGCAACTTTTTAAAAGAAATTTAAACTTTTTTTTTTTCTTGGTGGTTTGGTAGGAGGAATTGCTCTATCTCTGAGCTACACCCTCAATCCTACTTTTTATTCTTATTTTGAAACAGGGACTGACTAAGTTACTGCCTACTGACCTAGAACTTATGATCCTCCAGTCTCAGCCTCCGTACTGGGATTACAGACATGTACCACCATGAATGGCTAAGCTTAATGAAGTGTTCCTAAAAATATTTTTCATATCTTCCCAATACTAGGATAGACTTGATTTAACCTATTACTGTGATTCAGGAATTAACGTTAACCTTCAAAGGAGATACGGGTTTGTGTACTTTTCCTTGCTCTCGCTGAACTGCAGATCCAAGTGCCTGAGATCAGGATTGCTTGCGAGGCCTGGAGAAAGACCGGGGAGGCCAAGTGTAGGCGTGTGGGGAACAGGGCAACAGGCAGGGCTGGGTCATGTTGAGAGCCTCCCAGGCCGCCTGCTAAGGGTTTTATTCGGAGCGCACTGAGGCGCACTGAAGGACTGCAGTGGGGAAGTGGCAGAGTCTCCTCTATGGAGGACCCCTGTGTGTGGCCTGTGCACGCCCCACCTGGACAGGTGACGCTGGACACACAGAGGTCGGTCAGGAGGCCAGCTGAGAGTGGCCGCAGCTTGGGCGACAGTACTCAGAGCCTCAAGCGTGAGCTGGCGCTGTTTCAAGTACACTGCAAATCTTGACGCTCACGCCTCACAATAATCCTGCAGCCCATTTGCTGATGAAAATGCGACACACAGAGAAGTGAAATCCTTTTCCTCAGGGTGTAAGAATTGGTAAAATGATGCTTTACCTACGCCCTTCCACCACAGCACCTATACTTTTAACTACTGCTCAACATTGGCAGAACATAGATAAATTCAAGGCGTAATCTGAAGCAGAATGGCAAGACTCCGTCTGTTCCATGAAGGTGGCACAGGAATGTCACGCGTCAAGCCCCAGGTTCTGCCTTCAGGAGATGAAAAAGGAGCCATTTACTCAATCAGGCCAACCCCAGGGAGAACAGGCTCTGGGAGGATGGTGGAGAATTCATTTTTCATTTATCAAGCAGACAGCTGAGTGTACGAGGTCAGGTAAGAGCTACAAATTCGGGGATTTCAGAAGTCAGGATAATGGCTCCCCAAAGAGTGGAGTCCAAGCCCCACTGTCCAGAACCTGTGTTTCCTAACATGGGTAAAAGAGACTTTGCAGGTTTGATTAAGTTAAAACCTTGAGATGGCAAGATTATAGAGCTCAATGTAATCACGACGGACCTGTCAAAAAGGAGGGAGAAAGGCAGGCCAGCATGGCAGGGGAGAGCTGAGCCGCTCACCTCGTGGAGACAGGGAGGCAGACAACGAGAGAGAGAGAGAGAGAGAGAGAGAGAGAGAGAGAGAGAGAGAGAGAGAGAGCGCGCGCGCTAGCTCACAGAGGGTTCAGGGACAAGTCACACCTTCCAGGGCACGTCCTCAAGAGCCCTGCCCCCTCCCAATAGTGCCATCAGACTGTTAAAGGATCACCCCAGGGGTGAGTCAGAGCACCTCCCCCAGCCAGCCCACCTCCAGCACTGCTGGGGCCAAACCACACCACACCAGCCCTTGGGGACGTCCCAGCTCCAGCAGTAACAGTGAGTACTGAAAGTCATATGGAATTGGAGACATAAGCGAAGGAAACAAAAACTGTACAAAAGTGTGCTTGAGAAGGCACAGGGAGAGGGGGCGCTCATTTCTTCTTTTGTCGCAGAAGCGAAGGAGGATGTGGGAATAGAGGTCGATATGTAGACCGTGTGGGAGATGAAGGCATTCCCAAAGGACGCCACATGTGGCGAGGTCAACAGCAGGCCAGGACTGAACTGAGGGCACCTGACTCTTACGTTTCATCAGTTTCTACATCGTTCCAAATGATTCCCAAGATGTGTAGTAGGAAATAGAAGCAGCCACAGAAGAGCTACTAAGTTCAGACAAATATAACAAAACTCAGCGTGGGCCATTCAAAGCTTGGCACCTGTCCCTCAGGACATTTCCTACAGCCATGGTAGAATGTACCAATTACCCTAGGCACTTGACTGAGCCTCAGAAGCCTTCTTAACACAGCAATCAGAAAAGGTGCAGATAGCACAAAGCAACTTGAAATGGTGATTGAAATGAAACTGATTTGCCAATCCTGGCTTAGGAATTCCAATTCTTCATATCTCCTCTTCCTAGAGATAGAAGTGTTAAAATATGACTACGAAGCAGAAAGATAATAGTAGCTGGTAAATGTCTAACCAAAAAAAGAATAGTTAAGGAAACTGTGGTGAAATTGTATAATGGATTTTTATACAACCTTTAAAAAGAATGTGCTAGAGCTGTAATGGTGAAGGGAATGATTTCTAAAACATGCTGTTAAGTGAAAAGGCTGATCCAGAGCAATTATATAGCCACTTCCATTCATGACTTTAAAAAAATCCGTATGTATACGCACACACACACACACACACACACACACACAGACGACTGCTTAACAAAGGTCTAGAAGAGAATATATCTGGCTGTTAATAAGAACTTCTGAAGAGCTGGGCGTGGTGGCGCACGCTTGTAATCCCAGCATTCGGGAGGCTGAGATCTGAGGATCCGGGTTCGAGGCCAGCCTCAGCGACCTAGTGAGGCACTTCGCAACTTAGTGAGACTCGGTTTCAAAATAAAGAATAAAAAAAATAGGGCTGAGGGTATAGCTCGGAGGTAGAAAGCCCCTGAGTTCAATCCCCAGTA